>CAUYPK010107123.1:0-53930 GCA_963574355.1 Loris lydekkerianus
CTGGAAGAACTCATGTTAAAATTCATGGAATAGCCACCATCATCCATGTGCCCTCCCCGAGAGGGAGGTCCCCTGGTTCCTCCACTTCCTCCTCTTCCACCCCTAAGACCTCTCGGAGGGCCTCTGCTTCTTGGAGGTGGAGGTGGTCCACGTCTACCACTTTCAAATGATGGTTTTGTAGCTTGTTCCACTTTGATGGCTTTTCCATCTAAAGACTTTCCGTTCATGTCTCTGGCTGCATCCTTTGCATCTGCTGGGCTTTCAAAGGTGATAAAAGCAAATCCTCTGGATTTGTTGGTTTCTCTGTCTTTCATCAAGAGCACTTCCACTATTTGTCCTTATTTGCCAAATACCACTTCAAGAGGTATTTCATTTGTTTCTGTATTAAGCCCACCAATGAAGAGCTTTCCTGGGCGGTCTGCTTCAACCATTTTTGTTCTCGGCGTGTCGGAGGCGTGACGAAGGTTTCAAGCTCCTAAGAGCTCGCTGACAGGGCTTCCTAACAGCACCTCAGCACAACCTGCGGCTGCCCGTTTCGAAGACCAAATGTAAAAGCCGCCAGCATTACTGCGCAACAAGGTCAGCAACTGTTCTGATAATATCACTCAAGAATATAGGCATAAATGGGACATTTCTCAAACTGATAGAAGCCATCTACAGCAAATCCACAGCCCCATCATGTTGAATGGAGAAAAGCTGAAAGCATTCCCAGTTAGAACTAGAACAAGTCAAGGATGTCTACTGTCACTATTTCTTTTCAACATAGTGTTGAAAGTTTTAGCCAATGCAATCAGACAAGAAATATATTAAGGATATCCGAATAGGAGCAGAGGAGGTCAAACTATTGCTTTTCCCAGATAATATGATCCTATACTTAGACAACTCCAAGGACTCAACCACAAGACTCCTCAAAGTGAACAAGAAAAACAGCATCATTTCAGGTTATAAAATCAATGTACACAAATCAGTAGCTTTCATATACACCACCAACAAAACTGAGAATGAGATCAGAGATAGAATATGGTATATTTCATCCTGGCCTGGTTGGAAATCTTACCCCACCTGCAGCCAGGTGGAATAAAGCCTTTTTTTTTTTTTTTTTAATAGAGACCGAGTCTCACTTTATGGCCCTTTGGTAGAGTGCCGTGGCATCACACAGCTCACAGCAACCTCCAGCTCCTGGGCTTAAGCGATTCTCTTGCCTCAGCCTCCCAAGTAGCTGGGACTACAGGCGCCTGCCACAACGCCTGGCTATTTTTTTGTTGCAGTTTGGCTGGGGCTGGGTTTGAACCCGCCACCCTCAGCATATGGGGCTGGCGCCCTACTCACTGAGCCACAGGTGCTGCTGGAATAAAGCCATTTTAATTGAAAAAAAAAAAAATAGAATAATCTTCACAGTAGCATCAAACAAAATGAAATACTTTGGAATATATCTAACAAAGAATATGAAGAATCGGCTTTGGCGCCTGTGGCTCAAGCGGCTAAGGCGCCAGCCACATATACCTGAGCTGGTGGGTTTGAATCCAGCCTGGGCCCGCCAAACAACAATGATGGCTGCAACCAAAAAATAGCCGGGCAGTGTGGCAGGTGCCTGTAGTCCCAGCTACTTGGAGGCTAAGGCAGGAGAATGGCTTGAGCCCAGGAGTTGGAGGTTGCTATGAGCTGTGAAGCCACAGCACTCTACCCAGGGCGACAGCTTGAGGCTCTGTCTCAAAAAAAAAAAAAAAGAATACGAAGAATCTCTACAGATAGAATTACAAATCACTGACAAAAGAAATAGCAGAGGATGTTAACAGATGGACGTGCATTTCATGTTCATGGCTTAAAAGAATCAGTATTGTTAAAATGTCTGTATTACCCAAAGCAATCTACAGATTTAATGCAACTCTGTTAAAATACTAATGTCTTACCTTGAAGATCTTGAAAAAGTAAATCTACACTTTGTATGGAATCAAAAAAATCCCCTTATAGCTGGGTGTTGTGGTGAGTGCCTGTAGTCCCAGCTACTTGGGAGGCTGAGGCAAGAGAATCGCCTAAGCCCAAGAGTTTGAGGTTGCTGTGACCTGTGAGGCTACAGCACTCTACCGAGGGCAACATAATAACACTCTGTCTCAAAAAAACAAAACAAAACAAAAAAATTCCCTTGACTAGCCAACACAATTCTACAAAATAAGAATTGGGAAGCATCACCTTTCCAGACTTCAGGTTATACTATATGTCTATAGTGATCAAAACAGCATGGTATTGGCATAAAAATAGAAACATAGATCTCTGGAATGGAAAGAGCATCCAGAGATGAAATCAGTCTCACATGTCCCTGTACTCTTTAACAAATCAAACAAAGGCATTCGCTGTGAAAAAGAATCCCTATTTAATAAATAGTGCTGGGCTGCTGGTGAGGGAGAAGCACATGTATGAAATGAGATCCTCCAGTTGCTGTCAAGCCTACCCTTCAGAAGACTTCAGTTCTGGCCAACAGCATTAGTGTCAACTCACAAGAGGCCGTGCGCTAGAACCAACCAGCTAAGCTATGCCTGGGTTTCTAACCCTCAGAAACTGTGAGATAATGTTTGAAATCGCA
Source organism: Loris lydekkerianus (assembly GCA_963574355.1). NCBI lineage: Eukaryota > Metazoa > Chordata > Mammalia > Primates > Lorisidae > Loris > Loris lydekkerianus. Next base: position 2,582 of record CAUYPK010107123.1, read on the forward strand.
AAAAAAAAAAAAAAAAAAAAAAAGAAATGTTTTCCTATTTAAGAACACTCAATTTTGTTGAATAAAATTTTTGAACACACGCAAAAACAAAAAACAAAAGAGAAAGAAAAAGAGTCTGAACTTTCTCCATAGATAACATCATCTTATGGAATTTTAAAGGTAGTTTTTGTTTGTTTGTCTTTGAGACGGAGCCTCACTATGTGGCTCTGAGTAGAGTACTGTGGCATCACAGCTCATAGCAACCTCCAACTCTTGGGTTTAAGCAATTCTCTTGCCTCAGCCTCCCAAGTAGCTGGAACTACAGGAACCTGCCACAATGCCCCGCTATTTTTTTGTTGTAGTTGTCATTGTTCAGCAGGCCCAGGCTGGTTTCGAACTTGTCAGCCCTGGTGTATGTGGCCAGCACCCTAACCACTGAGCTATGGGAGCCAAACCTTAAAGGTAGTTTTGGAGGTATCTATCAAGTCCTGCATTCCAGTTGATTGACTGAACTACCCTGACCAAGGATCTGACTCAACTGGTCTTGGAACCGCATTCCAGTGAATTGGCTAATCTACCTAGAGCATATCCCATATCAAAGGACTAATGGTTTCCCCTCCAAACCAGCAATTAGCAAACCCAGATTGCTTAATCCTCTGCCCACCAAACTGTCTTTAAAAATCTCCGTGTAGCGCCTGTGGCTCAAAAGGGTGGGGCACCAGCCCCATATGCTGGAGGGGGCTGGATTCAAACCCAGCCCCAGCCAAAAACTGCAAAAAAAAAAAAAAAAATCCCGTCTCCCCAATTCCTAAGGAGGCACATTTGAGAAATTCCTCCCATCTCCCCACTTAGCCTTATGTGGAATAAACTCTCTGCTGTAAACCTGCTGTCTCTGAGCGTTGGCTTCATCTTGGGTAGAAAGCAGATAAACTTGGTTGGGCAGAAATACTGTCTTAAAAAAAAAAAAAAAAAGAGTAGAAAATAATACAACATTTCTTCTTTAAGGGGATGAGAAGCATCATTGCAGGGAAAGCTTTACCATGGTGAGTTTATCCTTGCAATCCTGGATGCTGAGGCAAGAGGATTGCTTGAAAATATATGTGTGTGTGTGTAAATATATATATATATATATATATATATATATATATATTTTTTTTTTTTTTTTTTTTTTTAAGATAGTCTCACTTTGTCACCTCAATAGAGTGCTGTAGTGTCATAGCTCACAGCAACCTCAAACTCTTGGGCTCAAGTGAATTCTTGCCTCAGCCTCCCAAGTAGCTGGGACTACAGGTGCCCACCACAATGACCAACTTTTATTTTTCAGAGATGGGGTCTCACTCTTGTTTAGGCTGGTCTTGAACTCCTGAGCTCAAGCAATCCATTTGCCTCAGCCTCCCAGAATGCTGAGATTACAGATGTGAGCCACTGAGCCCTGTTGTTACTATCCTTTGACTATTTTTCTGGATTATTTATTTTTCTCTTACTGATTTGTAGCACATCTATAAATGTAAAATAAAACTCTTTGTGATACAGTTTGCCAATTGTCACCCAATCTGTTTTATTTTAACTTTATTTATGATGATTCTGCCATACAAAAATCTAAAGATGCATAACCAAAGGTATCAATATTTTCCTTTGGCTGGGCACCTGTGGCTCAATGGTTAGAGTGCTGGCCCCATGCACTGGGCCTGATAAACAAAAAATAAATCAGTATTTTCTTTTATACCTTTTGGGATTTTTGTCATGTTCAGATTCCACTGTAAGATCCACAACTTCTCTTAGAACTTTTATTAATATTATCCATTTATATCTTTAATTCATTTAAAAATTTCTCCTAGGCTCAGCCCTTTAAGCTCAAATGGCTAGGGTGCCAGCCACATACACTAGAGCTGGTGGGTTCGAATCCAGCCTAGGCCTGCCAAACGACAATGGCAACTACAACCAAAAAATAGCCAGGCATTGTGATGAGAGCCTGTAGTCCCAGTTACTTGGGTGGCTGAGGCAAGAGAAATCACTTAAGCCCAAGAGTTGGAGGTTGCTGTCAGCTGTGACACCACGGCACTCTACCCAGGGTGACAGCTTGAGACTCTGTCTCAAAAAATAAAGTAAAAAATAAAAATTTCTCCTAAAAACATAGTAGATACAAATTTATTTCTTCCAGGTGGCTATGCAGCTATCCCAGCATTTATTTTTTTATTTATTTATTTTTTTTTTTAATTTAATTTTTTTTTTAATTTATTTTTTTATTGTGGAGAAGGGGCAGGGATATCCCAGCATTTATTTACTTATGTATGTATGCATGCATGTATGTATTTATAGACAGGGTCTCATTCTGTTGCCCAGGCTGTGTAGTTGTGTGATGATTGCTCACTGTAATCTCCAACTCCTGGGTTCAAGCAATCCTACCTCTTTGGCCTCCTAAAGCTTTGGGATTACAGGTCCTGGGCCAGGACCATACAATAAAGTTTATTTTTTCCCCACTGGTTTGAAATGCCTCCTTTATCATATATTGTATTCTCTATGTATTCATGTCTAAATCTGTGTATGATAGGCAGAATAATGAACTCCCAGAGAGGTCTGCGTCTTGATTCCTGAAGCCTGTGAATGTTACCTTATACAGCAACAGAGACTGTGCAGATGTATTTGTGTTAAGGATTTTGAGATGAGGAGACTATCTTGGATTATCTAGGTAGGCCGGATAATGTAATCACAGGGTCTTTATAAGAGGGAGGCAGGACATCAGAGTTAGAGGAGATGTGATACAGGAATCAGAGGTCAGAAGGATGTGAATGTTAGCTTTGAAGATGGAGGAAAGGGCCTCAATGCAAGAAATGTAGAAGCTTCTAGAATCTAGAAAAGGCAATGAAAAAGATTATGCCCTAGGGCCTCCAGAAGGAACACAATTCTGCCAACACTTTGATATTAGCCCATGAAATGTATTTCAGAATCCTGACCTCCAGAACTGTAAGATGATAATGTTTTATTGTTTTAAACCACTAAGTGTGTGGTAATTTATTATAGCAGCAATAGAAGACTAATACACTGGGGTAATTATTCTGTTCCATCAAGTTACCTTTTCTCTACAAGATCTTTTTAATTATTGTAGTTTTATAATATGTTTTATTTTTATTTATTTATTTATTTTTTGAGGCATAGCCTCAAGCTGTCACCCTGGGGAGAGTGCCATAGCATCACAGCTCACTGCAACCTCCAACTCCTGGGCTTAAGCAATTCTCTTGCCTCAGCCTCCCAAGTAACTGGGACTACAGACTCTCACCACAATGCCCGGCTATTTTTTGGTTGTAGTTGTCATTGTTGTTTGGCAGGCCCGGGCTGGGCTCAAACCCACCACCTCTGGTATATGTGGCGGGCAACTTAGCTGCTTGAGCTACAGGCGCTGAGCCTATAATATGTTTTAATATCTGGTCAGTTAGGCCCTTTTATTTCAGGACTTTTCTTACTTTTGTTTTTTATTTTACTATATAAAGGTAAGAACTAGCTTATTCAGTTTCCACAAAAATCTTTTTTTTTTTTTTTTTTCAGATTTTTTGGCCATGACTGGGTTTGAACCTGCCACCTCTGGCATATGGGGTTGGTGCCCTACTCCTTTGAGCCACAGGCGCCACCCCCACAAAAATCTTGTTGGCATTTTTACTGAGATCAAGTTATAAAATTTAAAGATCAACTAATGGAAAACTGATATATATATATATATATTTTTTTTTTTTTTTTTTTTTGAGACAGAGTCTCATTATGTCACCCTTGGTAGAGTGTTGTGGCGTCACAGCAGCTTTCAACTCTTGGGCTTAAGTGATTCTCTTGCTTCAGCCTCCCAGGTAGCTGGGACTATAGGCACCCACCCTAATGCCTGGCTATTTTCTGTTGTAGTTGTCATTGTTGTATAGCTGGCCTGGGCCGGTTCGAACCGCCACCCTTGGTGTATGTGGCTGGCGTAGTAACCACTGTGCTACGAGCGTTAAGCCAATATAGCCTATCCTTTTAACTACTGTCCTGATTTTAGGATTCTAAGCCTATAATATTGACGTTTAATTTAATTTAACTTAACTCGTTGTTTGTAGAGATGGGATCTTGCTATATTGCCCAGGCTGGTCTTGCACTCCTGGCCTTAAGCACTTCTTTTTGTTTTTTTAGAGACAGAGTCTCACTTTGTCACCCTCAGTAGAGTGTTGTGGAGCCACAGCTCACGGCAACCTCCAGCTCTTGGGCTTAGGTGATTCTCCTACCTCAGCCTCTCAAGCAGCTGGGACCACAGGCGCCCGCCACAATGCCTAGCTAGAGCAATTCTCTTGCCTTGGCCTCCCAAATAATCTTAACTTTCTTTTCAAAGGGGAGAATAGATTCCTGACTGGGCTTTAAAAAAAAAATCCTGTCCACTAATTTAAAAACACCATTCACACAAAACAAAGATCCTCCATTGCTTCCAGTTGTGATTTTGTACCTTTGAAAATCTCCAGAGAGATACATTTTTCTCTCTTCTGGCCCAGCGATGATTCCCTCTGGGTATTTCCTAACACCTCTTCCATCCTTCTCTCTTGTACCTCCACCTTCCATCCCTACCATGCTTCCTTCCATTAAACATCACAGCATGCCCTGATGTGCTTTGCACATACCTGGAAAGACCCGGCCCTGTGCTTTGCACATACCTGGAAAGACCCGGCCCCAAGGTAGTCAATGTTCAGGAGATTGATGAGAAATGCCCAGGAAGTTTTAACCAGGGAAAAATTTCTATTCTCTGATTTCTATTTTAAAAAGATCATTTTGTCTAGGATATGGAGAATGGACCTAGGCAGAATAATGGAAACATGGAGATTAGTTAAGGAGTTTTAGCAGTGGTCTAGGAGAAAGACAGTAGCCATGGAGGTAGTGAGAAGTGGTCAGATCTGGGATGTATTTTGACAATGGAATAGGATTTTGGATATTGGAGCCTGAGCCAACAGAACTTACTGATAGATTGTACTTGGGCTGTGAGAGACAGCACAGATTCAAGGAGGACTAATGAAGGCCTGAACAAGGCATCCTCTACTGGTGTTATGATGTGAGATGTTCAATAGACAGTCATGGTTTTACTCTGAGACGCAGCTGTGATTATGGCTTAGAAAATCTTTGACTGAAAGAGCTGTCTGTTCGTCATTATGTGCATGATGGGGGGATATATTATATGAACCAACATCAGCAGCACCTGCTATGTGCCAGACAGTGAGCTAGGCTCTTTCACAAAACTTGCATCATTTAACTTTCTCCAAATCCTAAGAAGTTTTCAAGTTACAGAATGAGAATCTTCCCCAAACTTTTTCCCTCGTTACACGAAGCTTTCAGTTGACTATCATGTGCCCTACTTTAGAGGCCAAGGCTGACAAACAGGACAGCTTTGTTTTGCCTATAGCCCATCTTCTGACTTGCCTTGTGATTTAGGGCAAGCTTCTTAATTTGATGGTGTCATAGCATTCACATATGTTAAGCAGAACTAGTAATTACAGAGAAAATGCTTTGAAATTTTCAGATGAAAGAAATTGCAGCTATAAGTGCAAATATTTTCTTTCTCATGGCATTCTTTGTTTCTTGTATATTCCAGGACCTTTCTTAGGTAGGAAAGGAAGGAAATAGGGCAAGTGTAAAACTACATTTGCTTTCTCACTAAAAGTCAATGCCACTTTGGAGACATAAATGTAAGAAGCTCCCTTACTCTATGGTACTCAATAAATATGACTATTGGATACATACATTTTATTGAAAAATCCATGAAGTGACCTTTAGAAAACCACTGAGAACCTTTAAAAAATGATTTATATTTTTGTGTTCTGGCTACTTAAACCCTAAATGTTCTCCAATAGGAATAAAAAGGAGTTAACACTTACCCAGTGTCTGCTGTGTGCCAGGTATAAGGCTTTCACATGTTAACTTCATTTAATCATCATCATTGTATGATCATGTAGATGCTATTATTACCATCAGTTTACAGGAGAAGAAATCATGGCTTGGTATAGTTCACTGACTTCTCCAAAACCACAAACAAAGAAGCTGCAGAGACCAAACTGGACCAACCTGGGCCTTTCCAGTCCTCGATGCAGGCTCTTCCCAGAACATCTCACTGCACTGAAGTCAGCAATGATGACCATTTCGAACTGTCCTATCATACTCTGGGTGTGTGTGGCATATAAAAATCTCTTGCTGCTTGTTCTTTTCATGGCTCTGTCCCTGGCACAGAGATGGTTATTTGTGTAGCACAATTGTTATTATTGTGTAGTCTCACATATTCTTTCTGCCCTGGGTCCACATGAACAATGATGGGCTATATTTATGAAACCAGCAGCTTGGAAGCATGAGCTCCAGATTACCATTACAATTGTAGCATAATTTTTTTTAATAGCTTAGCACCATTTATAGGGAAGACCCTTCTCAAAGGCTCACATAAATAAACTAGTTCTTTGTGTATTCAGAGAATTCTTCATAGGTTTTTTTCCTCAAAGTTTCAATTAATCATTCTGCATTTCTCAACCTTCTAAATGCTGACATTGCAGATGTGCCGTGTTCGTGAAAAGTTGATAGGATAGTCACCTCCACAAGCTGGAAAATTAACAAAAAAATAAAAGTAGCTGTGATTTCCTTGAAGGATGGGTTAGGGAGGAGGAATGGCGTTAGAGTAGCTAGAAAGATGGCTGAGGACAAAGCTGTTTATGGTTCAAGGTCTCCTCTTGGGGCTCATCTTGGGTTATCAGAAATCCAGAGCCTCATCTTCAGCTTTCCATGTTCAAGAGTACCACTTTATTGAATCTTCTTGGTGGTGATTATTTGCAGGATACTAGCAGCATGCCCTAGGGAAAGGCATTTGAGTCAGAAGATGTGCATAATTCTCAACCTTGTCATTATAAATTTGGATAAATTCCTCTTCTGCAAAATAAGATTAAAATAATCTCAATAGGATTGCTTTGATGATTAAATTATATTAGCAATTTTTGGATATTAATATTCAGATTTAAGTCATCAGACACAGTTTCGTTTACCTAGTGACCATCTACTTTCCAATGACAAGTTTATGTGTCTCAGCTGTTCAAGATACCCCCTCTTCTTGTGACTAATGTATCTGCAAAACCAACTAAATTATTGGAGGGTTGCCTGAGTGGCAGCAAGTTGAATGGTGATCTTCAAGAATGGTATTTTGCAGCTATAACTTATTGAATATCTAGGCCAGGCCAGGATTTCTGATAGGCCTGCGTGGGCTCTAATCATTATACGTTCCCCACAAAGTACATATTATTACCTTTAATGAACACATGAGCAATATGAGGCTTAGAGACACAGAGACATTAAGTTGCCCCAGAAAAAACAGACAAGTCCTTTTTGTCTATTCCATGCAGCTCATTATTATTACAATGAATGAGATCATAACATATCTTCCATTAACTATGTTTTACTCTCCTAAAATAGATTTGAGATGTGACCCAGTGCTTTGATGAGATCTGGGACACATATTTTCAAACTGTCATTGGTGGGTTCAAATCCAGCCTGGGCCTGCCAAACAACACTGACCGTTGCAACCAAAAAAAAAAAATAGCTGGGTGTTGTGGCGGGCACCTGTAGTCCCAGCTAATTGGGAGGTGGAGGCAGGAGAATTGCTTGAGCCCAGGAGTTGGAAGTTGCTGTAAGCTGTGATGCCGTGGCACTCTACCCAGGGCAACAGCTTGAGGTGCTGTCCCCCCCCCCAAAAAAAAAAAAACCCCACAGTATCAGGGGTTCTACATCTTTTTGGGGGGAAGTTTGGTCTATCACTCCCATTCCTATAGACCTGCTTCCTCCCCCCATTATATGTTAAGTTATTAAGAAGTCATTATAAATTACTGGAACAATCCCCACAGAATGATTTTAGGCAAGTCTTTCCTTGCTATGGTATCTGATTCTTTTTATTTTTTGTTAACCAAGACCTAAAGCTGCTGTCAGTTGCTCTTACACAGTTATTTATAAAATATTTGTCCTTTGATTTTCTAATCTGTGAAGCGGGGATAAAGTGAAGATCCAAATAATAATTATACATGCTATGAAATGTTCATTTTAATTGAACAGACTTTCATAATGTAGCTATTAAACACCAGGAGTTGTGCTAGATGCTGTAAATAAACACATTTTATAAACTGTGGAAAGCAGTACTATAAAAATACACGGTGTTATTTATTTATTTTATTTTTTGAGACAGAGCCTCAAGCTGTTGCCCTGGGTATAGTGCCGTGGCATCACAGCTCACAGCAACCTCCAACTCCTGGGCTTGAGTGTTTCTCCTGCCTCTGCCTACCAAGTAGCTGGGACTACAGGCACCTGCCACAATGCCTGGCTACTTTTTTTGGTTGCAGCTGTCATTGTTGTTTGGTGGGCCCGGGCTGGATTCGAACCCGCCAGCTCAGGTGTATGTGGCTGGCGCCTTAGCCTCTTGAGCCACAGGCGTGGAGCCTATTTATTTATTTTGAGACAGAGTCTCACTATGTCGCCCCTGGTAGAGTGCCGTAGTGTCATAGCTCATAGCAACCTCAAACTCTTGGGCTTAAGCGATTCTCATACCTCAGCCTCCCAAGTAGATGGAACTATAGGCACCCGCCACAATGCTCAGTTATTTTTTTGTTGTTGTTGTAGTTGTCATTGTTGTTTAGCAGGTCTGAGCCAGGTTTAAACCCTCCAGTCCCAGAGTATGCGGCTGGCGCCCTAACCACTGAGGAGGGGCTCCGAGCCTGTTATTTGTTTTTGTTTTGTTTTGTTTTTTAATTGTTGGGGATTCATTAAGGGTACAATAAGCCAGGTTACACTGATTGCATTTGTTAGGTAAAGTCCCTCTTGCAATCATGTTTGTTATTTTTTTTTTTTAAGGGCAGGGTCTTGCTTGTTGCCTAGGCTGAACTCAAACGTTAGGCTCAACATCTTGAGTAGTTAGGACTACAGGGGCCAGCCACTGCACCCAGGTAAGATGTTATTTTTTTATTTAACTTAAATCATATATAAATTATAACAATAATTCCTTATATTCCTCAATATTTTCCATAATACTTTATGGAAATAAAGTATTTATTTAATTTACATACATGAAAACTGAGGCTCAGGTTGAATGGTTTGCCTGAGTCACATAGTGACTCCAATTCCCTTTATTACACAGCACTGACTTTCTAGGAAACTCTGTACAGCAGGAATTCTTCTGTGTTCATCCAAGAGTAATATCTCATATAGTTTGGAGGAGTCCCTTGAATAGAAAGTGAAATTGTACTACCAATAGCAACTTGCCCCATAATTTTCAGATTTCTTTTTTTTCTTTTCTTTCTTTTTTTTTTTTTTTTAGAGACAGAGTCTCTAAAAAATGGTCCTTTGGTAGAGTGCTATGGTGTCACAGCTCACAGCTGTGGGCTTAGGCGATTCTCTTGCCTCAGCCTCCCAAGTAGCTGGGACTACAGGCGCCCGCCACAACGCCTGGCTATTTTTTTGTTGCAGTTTGGCCGGGGCTGGGTTTGAACCCGCCATCCTCGGCATATGGGGCCAGCGCCCTACTCACGGAGCCATAGGCGCCGCCCTTTCAGATTTCTTAATTTGTGTACCAGGTCTGAAAATTAACATTGACGACACCACATAAACAACTTAGTAAGGCTTCATAACCTTAGTGTGTCAATGTCTCATATTTTGTTCATCCCAACATGTGGTGATGTCTTGCTGAGTGATGTTCATTATTGTTGTGTTTTTGTGTGCCACAAGAATGTTGGAGCTCCAATCAGAGCAATGAACAAACATTCATAAATTTCTTGTTAAACTTGGCAAAAGTGGAAGTGAAATCAGGGACATGTTAGTCCAAGTTTATGGGGATAATGCCATGAAAAAAATGGCAGTGTACAGATGGAGTAAATGTTTTTCTGAGGGAGAGAAAGCATCAGTGATGAAAAAAAGTCAAGGCAGCTAGTAATGAGCAGAACTGATGAAAACATTGTAAAAATTTGTCAAATTGTGCATCAAAATTGTCTGTTGACTATGAGCAGAGAAGACCAAGTAAACATCAATAGAGAAACAGAAAAATCTTGGCCAAAAACTCACATGAAAGTGCCTTAAGTTATAGATACGAGGTCTTGCATTGGGACAGTGTACCAACTCACATGGTGCTGTCTGTAAGGGAGATTTTAGACAGTAAACAAATAACTGTATTGGAACACCCTGCCTATTCACTGATCTGGCCCTTAATGGATTTTTTCTTTATCTGAAGATAAAGGAAATATTGAAAGGAAGACTTTTTGTGGGGGGTGCGGGGCTGGGTTTGAACCTGCCAACTCCAGTATATGGGGTTGGCGCCCTATTCCTTGAGCTACAGGTGCCACCCAGGAAGACTTTTTTTTTTTTGAGACAGAGTCTCACTATATCACCCTGGGTTGAGTGCTGTAGCAACATAGCTCACAGCAAACTCCAACTCTTGGGCTTAAGTGAGTCTCTTGCCTCAGGCTCCTAAATTGGGACTACAGGTGCCCGCCACAATGCCCAGCTATTTTCTGTTGCAGTTGTCATTGTTGTTTAGCTGGCCTGGGCTGGGTTTGAACCCACCAGCCTCAGTGTATGTGGCTGGTGCGGTAACCACTGTGCTGGGCCTGAAAGGGAGACATTTTGATGACATTCAGGACATCAAGGGTAATATGATGATGGCTTTGATGGCCATTCCACAAAAAGAGTTCCAAAATTGCGATGAGAGGTGGACTAGGTGTTGGTTTCAGTGCATTGCTTCCCAAAAGGAGTACTTCAAAGGTGACTGTAGTGATAGTCATCAATGAGGAAGTTAGCACTTTTTCTAGGATGAGTTTGCTAACTATAATTGTCAGTCCTCATATCTATAACTTAGGCACTTCCATATATGTTATCTCATTCATCCTTACAATAACCCTAGAGCCATACAAATAACAGATGGTAGAGCCAGGATTGTAACCTGCATGTTCTTGTTATCTGAGTCTTATTTCACTATACTATACTGCTTTTGTTATTAGTTGTATAATCTTGTACAAATACTTAACTTCCGTGACCCTGAGTTACTTCATTTGTAAAGTGAGCATGATTACTTCCTTTCAGAGCTGTTGTAAAGCTCAAATGTGGTAATGCAGAATACAAAATGCCAGTAGAAACATTAATTGTATTTATACCTGATAATCATACGAAAGCGGAGTAGTTTAAGACAGTATTTTGGCTAAGTACAAAAGTTCATGCCTATAATCCCAGAATTTTAGGAGGCCAAGGGAAGAGGATTGCTTGAGCTTAAGAGTTTGAGACCAGCCTGGTGACATAGTGAGACCCTGTCTCCACAAAAAACAAACAAACAAAAAAGTTTCAGGCATGGTAGCATGGGCCTGAAGTCCCAATTACTGGAAGGCTGAGGCAAGAGGATTAGCTTGAAACCAGGAGTTGGAAGCTGCAGTAAGCTATGATCACACCATTGTGTTCCAGCCTGAGTGACAGAATAAGACTATCTCTAAAAAACAAAACAAAACAGTATCTTCTCTTCTTCCTTGAGTTAAAAAGAATTAACAGCCAAAAGAGGGCAAGGGAGATGCTTGCCAGACCTATATGGCCTGTTCTTTGTGATTGGACCTTGTCAGAAGTGGTCTGAGTAGATTTAGGAGTTCCTGGGGGCATTTCTGGAATGGTTTGCCCATGATGGCAAGTCTAAAAACTTAGGTGGGGCTAACATCTTCCTGGGTATTGTTCAGTTTTCCCTTTTAGTGCACTGAATAGAGACTGCTATGATAATCGTTATGGGTGTAGGACTGATAGAGATGTGCTTTGCTATCATGGGAAGCCACCATGGCTGAGAAAGTAAGACCAATTCTGGGCAAATACATTAACTGAGGCCTACTCTGTGCTAGGGTAAAGCATGGGATAGATGTAGTTGTGAGTCTTCAAAGATTTTATAGTCTAGTGGAGTGCAAACAAACCCTCAACTCTTAAAAACAAGACATAGTATAATAAATTCACATAATAAGGATAATGAGGTATAACAAAGGTCATATCAGGTCAACTTGGAGGTGGGGTGTTCCCGGAAAGCTTCTTGAAGTAGATGCCATATAAACTAAATCTTTGAAGATGAGAATTTCATGTAACTGATTATTTCAGCTGAAGGTCGGCAGCATAAGAAAGTGTAGGATGTGTTATGTTTAATACAGGCAAGGAGCTAAGGCCATTATTAAGCACAAATTACAATGTTAGGGTCTAAGGATATGTTAAAAGAAATATAGTAGAGCCTCCATAGTTGATCACCTCCCTACACTGATCATCTCCTTAAGTTGACCTAATTTTCATAGAGGGGATGTGCACCACATGTATGTATCAGTACAGTAGGCCCAGTTCCTTATGTTGACCACCTCTGTATATGACCAGTGTGTACAGTCCCTTAGGTGGTCAACTTACAGAGGTTCTACTATATATCAAAAACAGTTCTTGCCATTGAGGAGCTCTTAATGTGGAGAGTTAGATGGATGAAATAGTTATTAGGGTGATGAGGATTTCACAAGATAGAGAACAAAGTGTAAAAAGGAGCATATATAACTCTGATGGTGGGAGGAGAGAAGATACTTGGCCAAGGAAGAGATACTTGAATTGTGTCCTGAGAAAGAAAGGCATTTGCCAGGTGGACTGCAAGAGGAGTTGAGAGTGCTGTAGGCACCTGAGCAGGTCCCAGCATTGTTTTATAATTCTCTAAGAATTTTTTTTTTTTTTTTTTTTTTTTTTAGACAGAGTCTCACTCTGTAGCCCTGGGTAGAGTGCCATAGTGTCATAGCTCACAGCAACCTCAAATTCTTGGGTTCAGGCTATCCTTATGTCTTAGCCTCTGGAGTAGCTGGGACTACAGGCTCCCACCACAACACCCAGCCAGTTTTTCTATTTTTAGTAGAGATGGGGTCTGGCCCTTGCTCAGGCTTATCTGGAACTCTTGAGCTCAAGCAATCCACTGCCTGGGCCTCCCAGAGTGTGATGGTTACAGGTGTGAGCCACCACACCTTGCCTAAGTGTAAGGATCTTGATTTAACATAAATCACATAAACATTTTTAACAATAATTAACAGTTAAAATATTCCTTATCTCTCCCAAGTAGACTTTGGCTGTGAGACGGAATGACTTACAAGTTTTCTTTTTCAATAAAATAGCAGTCTTTGAAGTCATATTTGGATTCTAATCTAGGTATCTAATCAGCTGTATGACTTTAGGTAAGACTTATTTGTGTCTCGGTTTCCTCCTTTGTATAACTTATCTGTGTTTCTGTCCCCTCATTCCTTCAATTCGTGAGTTGAGTGTAGAGTCTGGCACACATAAAGTGCTGTTATTATTTTCTATCATTATCTCATTCAGTCCTCCAAGCAAGCTGGACTGTGGGTATAATTTCCCCCATTTTTCTTTCCCCCCTTTTTTTTGAGACAGAGTTTCAAGCTGTTGCCTTAGGTAGAGTGCCTGTGGTGTCACAGCTCATAGCAACTTGACTCAGCCTCCGAAGTACCTGGGACTACAGGTGCCCGCCACAACACCCACCTATTTTTTGGTCGTAGTTGTCATTGTTGTTTGGCAGGCCCGGGCTGGATTCGAACCCTCCTGCTCCGGTGTATGTGGCTGGAGCCCAGCCACTGAGCTACAGGCACCGAGCCAATTTCCCCCATTTTTCATAAGCAGAATCTCAAAGTAGATAGGTGACCTTCCCAAAGTTCCCAGGCCAACCTGAAGACGCCTCCGCAGCCCCGTCCGCCTTAATGACATATCCGCGCCGGGTTTTCCCAGGCGGCCCCGGGGCCAGGCTCTGGTCCGGCAGCTCCAACTCCAGCGCCGGGGTTTGGGCGCCGCCGCGGCCTGCTCGGGCGGGCGGGGCCAGGCGGGGCCAGGCGGGGCGGGGCGGGCGTGAGGAGGGAAGTTGTCGAAGTTCGGGGAGACGCCCGCCCGGGCCTCGCCTACGGCCGCTCCCTCCGCCTCCTCCCCGCCCCGCGCCCCGGTCTGCCCGTCCTTCCTTCCCCTCCCGTGCATGATGGAAACACCATGGCTGCGGCGGCCCAGTTCTCCCTGACACAGGTAACGCCGCCCGCCGCTCCGCCGGGCTCCCTCCCTCACCGCCCCCAGCTTCGCCCGCCGTGGCAGCTTCTCTGCGCTCGCGGGCCGGGCGGCCGGTGTGTGCGAGCGGGAGCGTGAGCCGAGGGAGGAAGGGCGCCATCCCCGGCCGGGGCTCGGCGGTGGCAGCCGCGACCCCGCCCCGGCTCGGTGGGCGCCGCCAGCCCCGCCCCGCGCAGCCCCACCGTCCAGCCCCGGCCGGCCCCTCTGCGCACCCCGGGAGGGGACGGTGACCCCAGCCGCGCTCAGCCGGTGTCGGGCCCGGCTCGCTCCAGTCAGCTTTGACCCGCCCAGGAAGTTTACTGCTTCCAGGCCAGACGCACCCCAGGTGAGCTCCTGTTGAGCTCGTGCGGATCAGCCTCACCCCCCGGGTCGCACGAGGTTCACCCTCTGGGCCGGGCAGCCCGCTGCTCCCCAGTCAGAGTCGCTTTCCCGAGCTGGACGCGCAGGCCCCCTCCGAGCCGGTCTTTTCTCCCTAAACTGGCCTTTGCCCACTGGAGTCCAGCGAAACTCTTCCTTTCCCAACAGTTTAACGTAGTCAGTCTCGCTTCCAAGAAGTCTCATCCTACCCAGGCTCATCTGTTAGCCCCTTCCTAAATTCAGTCTCTTCCCCGCTTCCTTCTGAGAGAGACCCCCGATGCAGTCTTTTCCTGCTCCTCTCTACTCAAACCCCTGCCCCCCCCCCCCGGAGCTCTCCCCCTAATCGCTGTCCAAACGGTTCTCTTTAACAGGTGTGGTGGTTCCTCCAGTCCTGGTGCTGGGAACGACCTGGGAGCATTTCTGGGGTAATCTTCACCCAAACCTGTTCTCAAGGTCTTCCCTCTTGCCTTTTTGCTTCCCCCATAGTCCTTGCAGTTTACAGAAAACCTCTAAACTCTCTGAGAACGTGGTTGATCCCTCTCTGTAAAGAAAGCCAATTGGAATCTAAACATGTTGTCTTGGATGAAGAGGTGACAGACACCTGCCAGTCTCTTCCTGCTTTTCTGACTAAAACTCGCTCCCTCCTCACCTTCTCAGCCTGGTCTCTCCAGAGGCGGTGGCTGTCTACTTCCCAGTGGGGACCCAGGCCAGTGGCCTGTCCGTCTGTATCTTCCAGCCATCTTGGCCTAGATTTGGCTGTGTTTTTAAGGCTTTGACACTGGGATAAGGCATACATTTGGGCAATAGAATTTTCTGTTGGATCAAGAAGCTTTGGGATGTTTTGCTTAGCATTCTAGGATAAAAAGATGGAGAGGAAAGCGTCCTTTTAGGAACCAGGAGTCACATAAAAAGATGTGCCTCAGGTAAAAGTTTGCAGGAGTTGTAAGTCTCATAAGTGAAGTCTGTTTTCCAGCTTCCCAATTCTGAGTTTATTTGTTGGTTGTCCTGGTCAAAAAATTCCTTTAACATGTAGTATGATGGTTTACATACAACTCTTTGCAAGTGTCCTTCTGAAACTCAAATTTGGGGAACAGCAACATTGACTTTTGGTTGTTTACTTTCCGTGAGTCTGTTTAGTGAGTTGTATTAAACAAGATCCGTGTTGGCAGGCTGTTTTCTGGCTCTTTTGACCAATTCTGGCAGGTTTCCCCTCTTGAAGATTTTGTTCTCTTGAGGACTTCTGTAGAATTGCTTCTTAGTTGTGTGTGTACTTTATTCTCTGTATAATACTGTGTTTTTAGTTTCTGTTTAGTATCATCTCTAGAGAATTGCTTTAGGCTCTGTCAGTTTTATAATCACTTAAAAAATTTACATATGTTCTTGTGGTTATGTGTTTAGGTATTAACTAACATGTACACAGTAAATACTGAATCAGTACTAGGTATTATCCTTGTGTTTCACATATCAGAGAACATACATTAGTGGTTAATTTTTATTGGTAATTCATATAAGTCAATTTAGAACATCTAGATTTTAAGACACAAAGAGGCACAAAGATGCATTGTAAAGGCACAGGAAAAAAGAACTTTCCAGTTGTTAGTGTACCCTAATGTGCCTCTTTATTATTTTAAAATTTTGGCCTAGCGGGGTGGCTCATAGCTGTAATCCTAGCGCTCTGGGTGACAGAGGCCAGAGGATCCCTTGAACTCAGAAGTTGGGGACCACCCTGAGCAAGAAAGACACCCCATCTCTACTAAAAATAGAAAATTAGCCAGGGGTTGTGGTGGGTGCCAGTAATTCCAGCTCCTGGGGGAGGGGAGAGCTGTAATCTCTCTCAAGATCGGTTCAGCTCAGGAGTTTGAGGTTGCTGTGAGCTGGGTTGACACTATGCCACTCTACTTCCAGTGACAGAGTGAAACTCTTTCTCCCCAGAAAAAAAAAGCCCACAAAAAACCTAAAAAACTTCGCAGATTTTTGGTTTTTTTAATTTAGTTTTAAATTTTTAACTGCTTGAACCCAGTAAACAGATTAACAGTGCATCCTAGTTTCATATTCATTATTAATCTGTTTACATCACCCTTTGTTTCTCCGCCCTTATCCTACCAACACACACACTTAGACGTGTACATAGGGAGTGAGAGATCCTTCAGGGCAGGGACGTTGGTTGTTTAAGTCATTTATCCCTCTGTGCCTGGAGGAAAGTGATTAGTAACTAATTAGTGACTGAAAATTCTAAAGGGCTCTGTATCAGTTGTGCGGATGAAATAGATGAAGTTAGTTTCTGCCACTGGTTAGGAGATGATGATGATTTTGAAGTAGGTTCATAGATTCATTCAACAAATATACATGTATACATACACACACACACACACACATATATATACACACACACACACCCATACACACAAGTTTTTGGAGACAGTCTTGCTCTGTCACCTCAGCTCTAGTACAGTGGCATCACGATAGCTTCCTGCAGCCACAAACTCCTAGGTTCAAGCAATCCTCTTGCCTCAGACTCCTGAGTAGCTAGGACTACAGGACACAACACCATGCTTGGCTAATTTTTCTATTTTGTTGCAGAGACGGGATCTTACTCTTGGTCAGGCTAATCCTGAACTCTTCAGCTCTAGTGATCTTCCTACCTCACATTCCCAGAGGGCTAGGATTACAGGTGTGAGTCACTACACCTGGCCCTTTCAACAGTTTTTTAAAAATTACCTTTTATGTATTAGGTACTGTGCTGGGATTGTCTTGTTTATAATTTTTGCCTTCTTGCAAAACTGACAAGTTTGGGGAAAAACGTGAAAAATGTTTTGGTTTATCCCTTCCTTCCTCTTTCTCTGGCTGCCAGCCAACCCTTCAACTTCCCAGCCACCAAAATAAATTATCTAAATTGTTATATTCTAAAATGCTTTTTTAGGCTCGGCGCCTATAGCTCAGTAGTTAGGGCTCCTTAGGACTCTGGCCACATGCACTGAGGCTGGTGAGTTTAAACCCGGCCAGGGACTGCTAAATTACAATGAGAACAGTAACAAAAAAATAGCTGAGGTGGGTGCCTGTAGTCCCCACTAGGAGGCTGAGGCAAGAGAGACTACAGGTGCCTGCCATAACGCCCAGCTATTTTTTTGTTGCAGTTTCGCTGGGGTTGGGTTTGAACCCACCACCCTCGGTGTATGGGTCCGGGGCCCTACCCACTAAGCCACAGGCACTGCCCTCCCAGGAATAATCTTAAAAGCACATTCCTTTGTTTTCACTCTATTTGCAGACAGTACACTAATAACATAGTAACAAGGAATCATAGTTCTGAATCTCTGTTAAGTCTAATAGTCTGATTTTAAGGGCTCGCTCTAAGGTGTTTTACTTGTTTTTTAAAGAATAAAAGTACTTTATATACTGGTTTTGTGAGTTTTGGGCTTAATAAAATTGAAGTCTAGAAACCAAAAGCAAGAAAATGGCCTGAGAGATAGAGAGAGATTGATCAATCTGGTTACTTGGAGAACTGGTACAAATAATAAGTCAAAAGTTAATCCAGGCAGAGTTTAATAAACAGGCTCATTTGCTGTAATTTCATTTTAAAGCAGTTGAATGCTCATCAACAAATATGACTTCATTAAAAATTATGTTTATTAGCGAGTTTATAATAATCTGAAGAATGTTGTGATCTGAATGCTTTATACAAAGAGTGGAAAGTTTTTATTTTATTTTTTTAGAGACAGAGTAGTGTCACAGCTCACAGCAACCTCCAACTCCTGGGCTTACGCAATTCTCTTGCCTCAGCCTCCCGAGTAGCTGGGACTACAGGTGCCCACCACAATGCCCAGCTATTTTTTTAATTGCAGTTTGGGTGGGGCTGAGTTCGAACCCGCCATTCTTGGTATATGGGGCCTGCGCCCTACTCACTGAGCCACAGGCGCTGCCTAGAAGTGGAAATGTTTTATTTACACAAATAATCTAACCCACTTAAGCATGTGTAGAAAAAAGACTGGAAGGCTGGGTATGGTGGCTCATACCTATAATCCTAGAACTCTGGGAGGCCTAGGCAGGAGGATTGCTTGAGGTCAGGATTTTGAGACCAGCCTGAGCAAGTGTGAGACCCATCTCTGCCAAACATAGAAAAAAATTAGCTGGGGGTGGAGGCAGGAGGATCATTTCTGTCTGGGAGTTTGCAGTTGCACTGAGCTATGATAATGCCACTGTACTCTACCCGGGCACAGAAGGAGTCTTAGTCTTCAAAAAAAGAAAAAAGATTGGAAGAAAAAAAACACTAAGATTTTATGAAAGCGTGGTTATTGTTTTTATTTACCTTGTTTACAATAGTGAGCAGGTATTCCTTCTATAATTAACTGATTTAGCATTTCTTTCTTTCTTTCTTTCTTTTTAAATTTTTTTTAGAGAAAGAGTCTTACTGTATCACCCTTGGTAGAGTGCTGTGATGTCACAGTTCACAGCAACTTCCAGCTCTTGGGCTTAGGCAGTTCTCTTGTCTCAGCCTCTGGAGTAGCTAGGACTACAGGTGCCCACCACAACGCCTGGCTATTTTTTTGTTGCAGTTTGGCCAGGGCTGGGTTCGAACCAGCCACCCTCGGTATATGGGGCCGGCTCCCTGATTTAGCATTTCTATCTGGCAACATTTTTAAGAAGTTTACTAGTAACTGTGAAGTATCTACTCTTAGATATCATTTTAAACATTCTCGTCTTAGAGAAATTGGTCAGAGGAATGACAGTCATTTTTGTAATTGGTTTGGAGAATTCACTTAGAGGATTAATTTATAATAATTTAGTGTGCTGCTTTATAATTTGCAAAGCATTTTATATTCTTTCATTTGATAGTCACAATAACCAATGAACTAGGCTGTTATTATCATCAATTCAAATTGGAGGATACTGAAGGTTCAGAATTAGAGACTTAAGTTTTATAGTTAGCAAATAAAAGAGCCAGCACAAATCCATGTTAAAAAAAATTCAAACAGTGCTTGTGAAAACTCTCCTTCCTGCTTTAGGGCCTTAGTTCCCTTCACAGAAGCAGCCATTCTTGCCAGTTTCTTTTGTGTATTTCCAGTAGTAGTCTGTGTATATATTAAAAAAATACATATATGTATATATATATAATTGAGTGTGTATATAATATTTTGAGTAGGCTGCTTAACTGATCTAGGAGACTTTGTGATAATTTTCAAACCATCATGTATTCCTATATATAAGTGTACTGTTAATTATTTAACAACCCACTTAATGATGGACCTTTAGATTGTTTCTGATCTTTTGTTATTACCACCAACACTGCAGTGAATATTCTTTTACATGTCTTTGTGCACTTGTGTGAGTATAGGGATTAGTTTCTAGTGGGTGTAATTGTTAAGTATAAGAATATTTTAATTTGGATAGATATTGTTGGTTTCCATTTAGAAATGTACCAGCAATGGTGTTTGAGAGTGCCATTTCCCCCATAACTTCAGCAACATGGTGTATTATCAAACTTTTTAATCATTGTCAATTCAATATATAAAAATGATATTTTATTGTTTTGTTGTTTCTTTCTTCTTCTTCTTTTTTTTTTTTGAGTGTCTGGTTTATTTAAACTGGCTGTCAGAGGTACCTCCAGGGAGTAGGAAGTGAGTAGCTAGGAGCTGTGGGGCCAAGCAGGACAGGGATGTACAACTATCAGAGGGCACAGAAGGTCAGCAGATAGCAGGAGGAGCATGAGGGCCAGGCCGAGCAGGGAAGCCCAGGCTCCAGGGAGCCCAGCCCCACTCCTGGCCTCAGCATAGAACCTTGCCACCTTCCCATTGGGGTTGCCCTGGTTTGGGTCAAGCCACATCTGGATGCAAGGGTCTCTCCCTTGGCTGTAGTTGTTGACTTTGTAAGAGTGACTCCAGATTTCACTGCACAGAGCAGCAGGTGTGGGGAAGTAGAAATGGAAGGGGAGACAGGCAGCTTTCACTGGACAATGGTTATGCCTCGAGGTTCAGTTCAGCCCTTGCGCCAGTTGCTCTTGCAGGTATAGGAGGTTCGACAATCCTCCCATCAGTGCTCATAGTCCTCTTTGCACAGGGGCACATTCAGGACCTGCTCTTTTTGCCAGCTGTGATCCACCTGTTGGATCCAGGGCCCCAAGTGAGGAGAGCACTCATAGGCAGGTGTCCTGGATGAAATGCTGTTTGCAGATGGGTTCCATCACTCCTCAGTGGTCCCAGTTGAAGTTATACAGGTAGGAATTATCCTTGTGGGCTTCCTGGTTGGTCTTGGTAGAGTAGCAGGCATTCTTCCGGGGACTGCACTGATCATGCAAGTTGCCCTCAGCCCCCAGCTTTTCCTTGTGGTGCTTAGCATCCATACAGATGTTGAGAAGCTCAGTCCTAGCCCGAGTAGTCCTGTGCTGGGGGCCCCCCTTCTGCAGCCACCCCCCACTAGAAGGAGCAGCAGCTATATTGTCATCTGCAGGGCCATGGCTGTTTCTGAAGTTAGAGATGTGGTTAGTGGCCTGTTTTGTCATTTCTTTAATTATGTGTAAGGTTGAACTTACTTCCTTTTCTCTAGAAACCATTAGTATTTCTTTTTTTTATAAACGGCTTGTTTAGTCTTTTTACCCATTGTCTGTTGGGCTTTTGGTCTTCTTTCCCAGATATTTGTAAGGACTCCTTATATTTGCGCATTTTGCAAAACTTTTTACAAAATTTTTTTTCTCTTTAAAATTTTGGGGGTTTTGGCAATTTTTATTTTGTAGAAATACTTAAATTAGGTGTTTAAATTTATCAGTCTTTTCTCTTAGAGCTTTTGCCAAGTCTAGATCTTTAAATTTCGGGAGCAAAGTGATAATACCTGCTGCATAATATATCTGCTGGAGCATGCCTGTTGTGCCCCTGTGTAGCTCTGTGATCTTGGGCAGATTAACCACTTAGGCCCACTTATTTGTCTAATAGAAACAAATTTTTGAAATATCTTAATAATAATCTGTTATTATAGAATGAGTTGATGAGTGAAAAGGTGTATAACATGTATGTGGTTTTCAGTAAATATTTTCTTTAGTTACTTCTGTAGTTTACTGGGGTTTTTTTTTTTTTGAGACACAGAGTCTCAGTTTGTTGCCCTTGGTAGAGTGCTGTGATGTCACAGCTCACAGCAACCTCAAACTGTTAGGCTCAAGCGATTCTCTTGATTAAGGCTCCCAAGTAGCTGGGATTACAGGTGCACTCGACAATGCCTAGCTATTTTAGAGACAGGAGGCAGGTCTCGTACTCCTGGGTTGAGGCAGTCACCCACCTCGGTCTGCCAGAGTGCTGGGATTACAGGGGTGAGCCACCACGCCTGGTTGATTTTTATTTTTGAGACAGAGTCTCACTTTTGTTAACCTTGGTAGAATGCTGTGGCATCATAGCTTGCTGCAACCTCAAACTCTTGGGCTTAAGTGAGTCTCTTCCCTCAGCCTCCCGAGTAGCTGGTACTGTAGGCGCTTGCCACAATGTCTGGCTATTTTTAGAGATGAGGTCTTGCTCTGGCTCAGGCTGGTCTGGAATCTGTGAGCTCAGGCAGTCAACCCTTGGCCTTCTCAGTGCTGGGATTATAGGCATGGGCCATAGGACCTGGCCTCAATTTTTTTTTTTTTATAAACTCTCATTCTCCTGCCCCAGGCTAGAGTGCTGTGGCATCAGTCTCTCTTACAGCAACCTCAAACTCCTGCATGCAAGTGATCCTCCTGCCTCAGCCTCCTGAGTAACTGGGATTTTTTTTTTTTTTTTGAGACAGTCTTACCGTGTTACCCTCAGTAGAGTGCTGTACCATCACAGCTCACAGCAGCCTCAAACTCTTGGGCTCAAGTGATTCTCTTGCCTCAACCTCTCAAATAGCTGGAACTATAGGTGCCCGCCACAATGCCTGGCTATTTTTTATTGCAGTTGTCATTGTTGTTTAGCTGGGACTCAGCTGCCAGCCTTGGTGTATGTGGCTAGCGCTGTAACCACTGTGCTACAGGAGCTGAGCCGTGAGTAACTGGATTATAGGTGCATGCCGTGTCTGGAAGTTTTTTTAGTTTTTTAGCAACAGGGTTTCACTGTTGCTGGGATTGGTCTTGAATTCCTCACCTCAAGGGATATATGTCTAGTTCTTCCATAATGCTTGTATTATAGGCATCAGTCATCAGACCCAAACCGAAGTGCTGGGTTTTTTTGTTTGTTTTTTTTTTTACAAAAAGCTAATGCCAAGGTGCTGTTTTTAATACTTGCTTTGTTGTGGTAAAAATACAGTATACAAAGAAAAGTAAGCCTTAACTTCATTGCTCTTTAAAGTGGAGATTTTATAATGGGAATTTAATGTTATTAGGCATTTTCCACCTGAAATAATCAAGCTGCTTATTACTTGTTATATTTGCAGTAAAAAGGCACATTTGGCCAAGGACATTGGAACAAGAACATACTTTTAATTTATTTTTTATTTTTTTTGAAACTTATCTATTACTGTACTTTATATTTTATTATTATTATTATTTTTGAGACAGAGTCTTACCATGTTGCCCTGGGTAGAGTGCCATAGCATCACAGCTCACAGAACCTCAAACTTTTGGGTTTAAGCAATTCTTTTGCCTCCTCCTCCCAAGTAGCTGGGACTATAGGTGCCTGCCACAATGCCTGGCTATTTTTTTGTTGCAGTTATCATTGTTTAGCTGGCCCGGGCCAGGTTCGAACCCACCAGCCTTAGTGCATGTGGTCAGCGCTGTAACCACTGTGCTATGGATGCCAAACCATGCCTTTAAAAATATTTTTTTTAAATCATGGTTTCTCAACTTTGTCACTTTGACATTTTGGGCTGGATAATTCTTTGTTGTGGGAGGCTGCCCTATGTATTGTGGGATGTTTTGTGGCAGTGGTCCCCAACCTTTTTGGCACCAGGGACTGGTTTCATGGAAGATAGTTTTTCCATTGATGCGAGTGGTGGGAATTGTTTTGATATCAGTCTGAAAACAATTGATTTATTAGGGTCTCTGCAATCAAATCTCTCTGCTACTGATAATCTTTATTTGCAGCCGCTCCCCAGCACTAGCATCGTCATTGCCTCTGCTCCACCTCAGATCCATCAGGCATTAAATTCTCATAAGAAGCGTACAACCTTGATGCCTCACATGCAGTTTACAGCAGAGTTCATGTTTCTGTGAGAATTTAATAATGCTATTGATCTGACCAGAGGTGGAGCTCAGACCACGACATGAGTGATGAGCAGCGGCTATAAGTACAGATGGAGCTTTGCTCATTGGCCTGCTATTCACCTCCTACTGTGCGGCCTAATTCCTAATAGGCCACAGATAGACACTGGTCTGTGGCCAGGGTGGGGGTGGGTGGTTGTGTTACTGGATGAAGAGGGTCCAGCCGCCTGCCACTGTCAGCCAATATGCAGAGACAGGGATATAGGTCCACCAAACTTTATTTGTCAGAAGGCAGAAGGCTGGCGATTCTGAAGAACAGTGACAGTAGCTTTTCTTTCTTTCCTTTTTTTTTTTAGAGACAGAGTCTCACTTTGTTACCCTCCATAGAGTGCTGTGGCATCACAGCTCACAGCAACCTCCAACTCCTGAGCTTAGGCGATTCTCTTGCCTCAGCCTCCCGAGTAACTGGGACTATAGGCACCCACCACAACACCTGGCTATTTTTTCTTTTTTCTTTTTTTTTTGTTCGAACCCGCCACCCTTGGTATTTGGGGCCGGTGCCCTACTCACTGAGCCACAGGCACCGCCCCCCAAATCACCATTTTATATGTAAAAGTTAAAAGCAAAGACCACTTTAACCCTTACTTTAAATAATAAACAGCATAACTCAGGGACCACTTATGATATTCCAATTCAAAAGTTAATTTCCTAAATCTATCCATCTAAACTACTCAAGATAGGCATCTTTAGGAAGGGAGCTAAATTTACAAAACAATAAGAATGGGAGATAGGAGGTAAGAGTCACCTAGGACCTAAACCTACAAGATCAGCTGTGTCATGTTGGCGCTAGCCTGACTGACGCCATCTTATTCTCACTACACGTGCTTTCAGTTGGGACTGCAGTTTTGAAGTATTCTTATTTGTGAGATGCTGGTAGTATCCTCTCTAGTCAAGACAATAAAAAATATCTCCAGATACGCTCAGATATTTCTTGGGGGATAATATCACTCTGATCGAGAATCACTAATTTGTATATTTACTTTTGGTCATCCACTAGGATATAGGGGATAAAGAGGTATGTGCTTTCTAGGGGTTGGTCAAGGGTCAAGAGGAATAGTTTTATCTTCATATTTTTATTCCCAAACCTGCCATGAACCAGGAATGACTTATTGTCTATAGATGTTGAACTTAAAAACTTAAAGTGAGGCTGCATGTGGTAGCTCAATGTGCGTAGTCCCAGCACTTTGGGAGGCCAAGGTGGGAGGATTGCATGCGGCTAGGAGTTTGAGACCAGCCTGGGCAACATAACAAGACCCTGTCTCTACAAAAAATTAGAAAAAAATAGCCAGCTGTGGTGGTATGTGCATTTAGTTTAGCTACTCAGGAGGCTGAGGTGGGAGGAGAGCTTTGGCTTAGGAGTTTGCTTGGGTGGCAAAGTGAGACTCTGTCTCTTAAAGAAAAAATGGGAAAGGAGAGAAAAGTATGTATGTGATAGAGATGAAAAAAAACTTTTGCTAATAAATTTGAAAGCTTACATGAAAATAATTAGCACAACCTGGAATTTTACGTGTGATTTCTCTACGTTTCTTCATGTGGTCTTGTGGGACAATTCCATCTAGTGGGCTAATTATTAATGCAAAGATCATAGAAGGAGAACATTCTTATGCTACTGTTGAGAAGGAAGAGGACTAATATTCTTTGAACTCTTAATAAACACTAAATACTTTCAGGTAATTTACATATATTATTTCATTCTATTTATTTTTTTGGAGACAGAGTCACACTGCATCACCCTCTGTAGAGTTCTGTGACGTCACAGCTCACAGCAACCTCACACTCTTGGGCTCAAGTGATTCTCTTGCCTCAGCCTCCTGAGTAGCTGGTAACTACAGGCACCTGCCACAACCCCTGGCTATTTTTAGAGACAGGGTCTCACTCTGGCTCAGGCTGGTCTCACGAACCTGTGAGCTCTGGCAATCCACCTGCCTCGGCCTCGCTAGGATTATAGGCTTGAGCCACCGTGCCTGGCCTTATTTCATTTTATTTTTTATAATTTTTCTTCAAGTATGAATTAATCTGTATTATTTGCTCAGGGTTGTATTGTAAATGGTAGAAATTTGAGTTGAGATTTGAACCCAGGCACATGTGTTCTTCATATTTGCTATGCTGTTTCCTATAAAGAGTCATTGACAATATTTCAGTCAAATTTCGGGATGAAAATGAATGTTATATTACATTCTTTTGTTATGTAAAGACAACAAATTATTCAGAATTGTGTGTAAGTAGGTATGTGTGACAAAAGAGGATGACAATATTGGGATAATAATAGCAATAATTGGTACTTATTGAACACTTACGAGTCAGGTACTGTTTTTGATAATCTTTACAACCTTTTGAACCTTTTAATAATCTTTACAAACTAATGATCCTCATATTCCTAATTTACAAAAAGAAAACTGAAACAGAAGCTAAGTAATTTGTTCAAGGTCAAATTGATGCTAAGTGGTAGACCCAGCATTATAACCCATTCATCTAAACAACTCAGATATTAATTGAATGATTTTGTATTTTCAAGGGAAGAATGGTGTGACAAACCTAATTATAGTGTCATTCTTTGGTTATAACTGGTTTCACATAGTATCTCATATGAAAATCAACTTACTGCATAGACCACATCTCTAAAAGTGTTGTCACAAATCATAGTGGAGGATTTTTGGTGACATAGAAGGTGGTTTTATATTGTGCAGCCTCTAAGTTTATTGCTTATGAAAACTTAAGCTTGTCTAGGTTAGTTAGTATACATCATATTTACTTTTAAGCTAATATTCTCTTGGACATCATTATTTGGGCTTGGAGTTCCTTCAGTATTTTATGGCTAATGAGAGCACGTATCAGAGAGAAACACCCCAAGAAACTGTTTTCTTCCAATAAACCTGGAACCATTAATTCTAAAGATTTCTGATGATTCAGATATAAACATTTTTGAGTACTACCATAAAATAATGGAAGATTTTAGGCTTTGAAGTCAGGATTTCTTAGGTTAATTGATATATTTTAGTTATTTATAGAGCTTTTAATTCTTTTTTTTTTTTTTTTTAATTGTTGGGGATTCATTGAGGATACTAGAAACCACGTTGCACTGATTGCATTTGTTAGGTAAAGTCCCTCTTACAATGTTATCTTGTCCTTAAAAGGTGTGGCACACACCAAGGTTCCACTCCCCTCCCTCCTTTCCTCTCTCTGCTCTTCTTTTCTCCATCCCTCCCTCCTCCTTTCTCTCTCTGCTCTCCCCTCCCCCCCACCATGTCCTTAATTGTCATTAATTGTCCTCATCAAAATTGAGTACATAGGATTCATGCTTCTCCATTCTCATGATGCTTTACTAAGAATAATGTGTTCCACTTCCATCCAGGTTAATACAAAGGCTGTAAAATCTCCATTTTTTAAAATGGCTGAATAGTATTCAGTGGTATACGTATACCACAGCTTGTTAATCCATTCCTGGGTTGGTGGGCATTTAGGCGGTTTCCACATTTTGGCGATTGTAAATTGAGCTGCAGTAAACAGTCTAGTGCAAGTGTCCTTATGATAAAATGATTTTTTTTCTTTCTGGGTAGATGCCCAGTAATGGGATTGCAGGATCAAATGGGAGGTCTAGCTTGAGGTCTGAGGGTTCTCCATACTTCTTTCTAAAAAGGTTGTATTAGTTTGCAGTCCCACCAGCAGTGTAAAAGTGTTCCCTTCTTTCCACATCCGTGCCAGCATCTGCAGTTTTGAGATTTTGTGATGTGGGCCATTCTCACTGGGGTTAGATGGTATCTCAGGGTGGTTTTGATTTGCATTTCTCTAATAATTAGGGATGATGAGCATTTTTTCATATGTTTGTTAGCCATTTGTCTGTCTTCTTTAGAGAAAGTTCTATCATTAACTCTTGCCCATTGATATATGGGATTGTTGGTTTTATTTATGTGGATTAATTTGAGTTCTCTATAGATCCTAGTTATCAAGCTTTTATCTGATTCAAAATATGCAAATATCCTTTCCCACTGTGTAGGTTGTCTATTTGCTTTGGTTGTTGTCTCCTTAAGTACAATTAAACTTTTCAGTTTAATTAAGTCCCATTTGTTTATTTTTATTGTTGTTGCAATTGCCATGGCAGTCTTTTTCATGAAGTTTTTCCCCAGGCCAATATCTTCCAGTGAGCTTTTAATTCTTACAAAATGTTATACTCATTAGAATTTTGATAGATCACTGATACTAAGGATTATTGATAACTTCATTTCATCTCTTTATTCTATTGGTACAACACAGATATATCATTATGCATGTATTAAAAATATGAAACTTGTGTTAAAGGTGCTTCCAGTGTTGCTGGTTGATTATTTTATTTCAGAAAACATTTACCGAATGCCTCATGCATATCTCCACCAGGGTGGGCCCTGGATATACAAAAATGGTAAAATCATGATACTCACTCTGAAGTTTTAGTTTTTTAGGGAGAAAAATGCTGACTTTCTTGTGTGATTAAGTACTGTGATTAAAGATGATAGAATTAAAGCATTGGGGTGCTTTGGGAGTATTCTGTGATTATGAGGGAACTTTGGCAATAATTTAGTTTTTAATTTTTTAGTGGTTTTATAGTTTCCAGTATTGATACTGTAGATGGCATTTAAATTATACTTAATAGGGCAACATAAAACTATAAGAACATTTGATTCAAGAAATGGATAACATCCATTATCTTTGATTTATTCTTTTTTTTCTCTTTGTGATAAAGCAAGCATTTCTAACTTTGAGCATTTGAGATTAGGAAGGGAATTCAAAGATAAACATCAAAAGATTTATGACCTGTTCTAAAATAGTATGTAACATTTTGTGTATTTATTGTTTTATCAGAGTCAGGTTTCTCATTCCAGGGATACTGATAGAAGTTTTATAGTAGAAAGTGGGATGTAGTTTAAAACAAACACGGATTTGAATTCTGCCTTCTCTATTGTACTGTTTTTGGGTGACTGTGACAAAATACTTAAACTTTCGTGTTTTCTTTCTTTCTTTCTTTTTTTTTTTTTTTTTTTGAGGTAGTCTCATTTTGTCACCCTTGGTAGTCCCACAGTGTCATAGTTCACAGCAACCTCAAACTCTTGGACTCAAGCAATCCTCTTGCCTCAGCCTTCCAAGTAGCTAGGACTACAGGTGCCCACCACAACACCCTGCTAGTTTTAGAGACAGGGTGATCTCACTCTTGCTCAGGCTGGTCTTGAACTCCTGAGCTCAAGCAATCCACTCACCTTGGCCTCTTAGAGTGCTAGGATTAGAGGAGTGAGCCACCATGTTCTGCCCCAAATTACTTAAACTTTAAGCTTTCTTTTGCATGTGTATGACATGTAGACATTGTTGGGATGTAGGAGACATTCATAAATAGAATGGCTTTTACTATTTTTGATGCTTACCTGTAGTCTTCATATAAATATTTGTTTAAATGTTTTTATTTCCAGTATTCTTGACTCATTAAAGAAAACTTGGAACATGTAGAAAAATAGCAAGAAGATGGGTCATAATCCACATCATTCTTTAAATTTTAGTTTTTTACCTTTTTTTAAGATAGTCTTACTCTGTCTGCGAGTAGAGTGCTATCGCGTTATAGTTCATAGCCATCCTGAAACTTGGGCTCAAGTGATCCTCTTGTTTCAGCCTCCTAAGTAGCTAGGACTACAGGAGCTTGCTGCCAAACCCAGCTGGTTTTTCTGTTTTTAGTAGACACAGATTTCACTCTTGCTCAGGATGGTCTTGAACTCCGGAGTTCAAGCAATCTACCTGCTTTCTGCCAGAGTGCTAGGATTGCAGGCATATGAACTATTGTGCCTGGCCCACTTTTTTTGAACATGGTGTATGTAGTCTTCTTCTCATACATACATACATGTACATATATGTATAATTTTGTATCCTGTTTTCTTTAATTTAACATTGTAGGTGTTTCCTGTGTGGTCTTCACAAGCTTTTTTTGTTTGTTTGTTTGTTTTGAGACAGTTTTACTTCGTCACCCTCGGTACAGTGCTGTGGCATCACAGCTCACAGCAACCTCCAGCTCTTTGGCTTAGGCGATTGATTTTCTTGCCTCAGCCTCCCAAGTAGCTAGGACCACAGGCGCCTGCTACAACACACGGCTATTTTTTTGTTGCAGTTTGGCCAGGGCCGGGTTTGAACCTGCCACCCTCCGTATATGGGGCCAGTGCCCTACTCACTGAGCCACAGGGACCGCCCCACAAGCATATTTTTAATACCAGTCTTTGAGATATATTAATTGATTGGTGCTTAATAGTTTACTTAATTAAGCCCTTATGTGGTACAGATATTTTATGTACATACATATATCAATTATAATTAATGCTGTTGTAAATATCTTTTTCTAAATTTTTTTCTATAAAGGTAAATGTGGTACAGGTGGCCCCCAGGTTATGAACCAGATAGGTTCTGTAGGTTTGTTCTTACGTTGAATTTGTATGTAAGTGGAAGAGGTCCATTTACCTATTATTCCATAGTAGCCTCCATTTGTAAATGTAAGTCACTTCAATGTTTGTAACCCAGGGACTTTAATTGTGAGTTGTATGTAAGTCTAATGTTTATAACTCAGGGACAGTCTGTACTTACTATATAACTGAGTTATTTTTTATATATACTTCTGAGTTTGGAAACCAAAACTGAGTTGTTTTTTAGTTTATATTCTTAAGGTATTTTTTTTTTTTTTTTTTTTTTTTTTGAGACAGAATCTCACTGTTTTGCTCAGGATAGAAGATAGTAGTATCAGTCTAGCTCACAGCAACCTCAAACTCCTGGGTTCAAGCCATCCTTCTGCCTCAGCTTCCAAAGTAGCAGAGAACTACAGGTGCCTGCCATAGTGCCCAGCTAATTTTTCTATTTTTGGTAGGGAAGGGTCCTTTTCTTGCTCATGCTGGTCTTGAACTTCTGACCTCAAGTGATCCTCCTGCCTTGTCCTCTCAGAGAGTGCTAGGATTACAGGCATAAACCATCATATCTGATCTATATTTTTAAGATTTTGAATGGCAAAGCTAACAGCAACAATAATTAACTCAAGA
Organism: Loris lydekkerianus; assembly: GCA_963574355.1. Classification (NCBI taxonomy): domain Eukaryota; kingdom Metazoa; phylum Chordata; class Mammalia; order Primates; family Lorisidae; genus Loris; species Loris lydekkerianus. The sequence goes on from CAUYPK010107123.1 coordinate 33,248, forward strand.
ATAATAATCAAAAAATACTATCTTGATCTTGAAGGAATTAAGATGAATGTATTTGAAGGGTTGGTGCCGTGGCTCACACCTGTAATCCTAGCACTCTGGGAGGCTCAGGCAGGTGGATTGTCCTGAGCTCACAGGTTCCAGACCAGCCTGTGCAACAGCAAGACCCCGTCTCTAAAAATAGCTGGGTGTTGTGGCGGGTACTTGTAGTCCCAACTACTTGGGAGGCTGAGGCAAGAGAATCACTTGAGCCCAAGATCAAGTTTGATTTGAAGTTGCTGTGTGCAATGACGCTACAGCACTCTACCAAGGGAGGGTGACAAAGTGAGACTCTGTCTCCAAAAAAAAAGGCAGGTAGATTGCCTGAGCTCATGGGTTCCAGACCAGCCTGAGCCTCTAAAAATAGCTGGGTGTTGTGGCAGGTGCCTGTAGTCCCAGCTACTCAGGAGGCTAAGGTAAGAGGATTGCTTGAGCCTAAGAGATTGAGGTTGCTGTGAGCTATAATTTTACAGCACTCTACAGAGGGTGATAAAATGAAACTCTGTCTAAAAAAACAAAGGATGAATGTGGTTGATCTTAAGATCTTGAATGGCAAAGGATGAATGTTTGATCTTAAGTTTATAGTTTATGAAAATTCACTTAACACAGGAAATTGACATTAAAGGTTGTGAGCTTGAAGGCGAATGAAATTCAGTGTTTCAGTTTATCTGCAGTTTTCATTCCCTGTATTCTGTGTTGCTTTCATTCTTACTCTGTTCTCTACATTCTGTTCCATGTTTTGTTTTGTTTTATTTTATTTCTTGGCACACTTTTATGCAGGGCCTTGTAATATCTGGGGGTGGATTCTGGACCATCTGGAACTTTAGAACAGTTCAAAAATGTAACTCTTTTGACTCTACTTTGAGCCATACTTGTTTGAAATGTCCTGGTTTGTCTGTGTGCTTGGCAGATTTTCTCCTTTATACCCTCACAGCTTTTTATGACTAATTTCTTCCTTGGCACAGGAATTTTAATAGTGCCAGTGTTTGTAGATAAAAGTGGACGAGACTTGTTTGACTATAACCTTACCAAAAAAACTCTCATAAGGAAAACTTTATAAAACATTGTTTTAAAAAATAACTGTATAATTGACATAAATATTTAAATATTGATAAATATTTAAAGTATTTAAATATTTTTAGGTGGTAATTATGAGGCTATGAGGAGAGGAAAGTATATTCTGCAAATTGTAAATTTACTAAGTTGATTTATAGTCCTAATTTTAAAATATTCTATGTGTCCAAATTAATAATAATTAAAAAAAATATATCTGCATTAAAAAATAAGAGCCTGGCTGGGCATGGTGGCTTATACCTGTGATACTAGTACTTTGTGAGGATCCCTTGAGATCAAGAGTTGGGGACCAGCCTGAGCAAGAACATGATCACATCTCTGCTAAAAATAGAAAAATTAGCTGGGAGCTGTAGCGGCACCTGTAGTTTCAGCTACTCAGGAGGCTGAAGTGGGAGGATCACTTGAATGCAGGAGTTTGAGGTTGAGATAGGCTGAGGCTGTGGCACTTAAGCCTGGGCAATAATGAGATTCTGTCTAAAAAAAATAAAAAAGCTGTTGTACACTTCTAGAAAGTTCTAGAGATAATGAATTTATAAAATTTTTTAGATTGTTTAGTTGTTAATAGATTGAACTTTCTGCCTTTTTTTCTTAGTTCACAAAATAGTTAACTTTTAATACAATTTAGTTAACTACTAACCAAGCCTAGTCCTAGATCAAATAAAGACTGAAGCTTTTCTTGAAGAATGCTAGTTTCAAGACATTGAGTTGCTCACTGAAATTAGAAGAATGTTTTGAGGTAAATTAATGCGGAACTCTTCAAATTAGTGTTTGCAGGCATTCCAAAGACATTCTTCTGAGAATTCAGATTCCCTCCCTTTATTTCAATAATCCTGAGGGCTACAAAGTGTAAAGTTTTGGACAAAATAATTAATACAATGCACAAGACAGTACGTGTGCATAGCCTGTTCCTTAGCAGCTAGTGTTGTGTTTAAAATACAACATTTTATTTCAGTAAAATAGCAGCATCCATTCCATTAATGAGGTTTTATATTTATTTTATTTTATTTTATTTATTTATTTAGAAACAGTCTTATTTTCTTGCCCCTGGTAGAGTGCCATGGTGTCATAGCTCATAGCAACCTCAAACTCTTAGGCTGAAGTGATCCTTTTTCCTCAGCCTCCCAAGGAGTTGAGAGTACAGGCCCCCACCACAATATGGCCAGTTTTTTGTTTGTTTTTGTGTTCTTTTCCTGGAGGCGGGGTGGAGGGGAAGGGGGCAGGAGGGGAAAAGGAAGAAAAGAGGGAGGTTTTGCTCTGGCTTAGTCTCTGGAGCTCAAGCAATCTCCAGAGCTCAACAATCTACCTGCCTTGGCCTTCCAGAGTGCTGGGATTATAGGCATGAGCCACTGAGCACCGCCAGTTTTATTGTTTTGAATGAATTTTAGAAATCTTTACATTAAGAGGTATAAAAAAGTTTATACCAACTTTTATGTTTGTCTGCATTTAAGACATAGAAAATTAACTTAAGTCAACATAAGTAGTTCTCAATTTTTTTCCCTTTTATATTGAGTGCTTATACAAGTGAACTTCAAAAAATTTATGGAAAATGGAATTAAAAGATAAAAATAAAAAATATAAATATTATTTCTCAACATAAACTTCATTAAGTTTAAGACTCTTTCCTTTCCTTTCCTTTCCTTTCCTTTCCTTTTTCCTTTCCTTTTTCCTTTCCTTTTTCCTTTCCTTTTTCCTTTCCTTTTTCCTTTCCTTTTTCCTTTCCTTTCCTTTCCTTTCCTTTGTCTTACTATGTTGCCCTTGGTAGAGTGATGTGGTGTCACAGCTCACAGCAACCTCCAGCTTTTGGGCTTAAGCGATTCTCTTGCCTCAGCCTCCCAAATAGCTGGGACTGCAGGCGCCTGCCACAACGCCTGGCTATTTTTTGTTGCAATTGTCATTGTTGTTTAGCTGGCCTGGGCCGGGTTCGAACCCGCCACCCTCTGTGTATGTGGCTGGCGCCGTAACCACTATGCTACGGGTGCCAAGCCGAGGTACTGGGAATTTAACATGTCAATGCTATCTTTTTTACTTTACTAACTGAAGAAAAATGAGTGGACTTTTTCAAGGATAGGAAATAAAAAAAGTCAGAATGAGTCAAATCTGGGTTGTAAGATGGATGTCTAGTGATTTCCCAATGAAACTATTGCAAAATTGCCTGTTTGATGAGAAAAATGAGCAGGAGTGTTGTCCTGGTGAAGGACTCTATGGTGAAGCTTTTACTGGATATTTTTCTGCTCAAGTTTTGGCTAACTCTCTTGAAACAGTCTCATAATAAGCAGATGTTTTCACTCTTTGACCTTCCCGAAAGTTAACAAACCAAATGCCTTGAGTATCCTAAAAAGACTGTTGCATGACTTTTCCTCTTGATCAGTCAGTCCTCTTTTGCCTTGTCTGGACCACTTCTACCTCTTGGTAGCCTTTGCTTTGATTGTGCTTTGTCTTCAGGATTATATTGGTAAATCCTGTACACATTCCATTTCCTATTACAATTCTTTGATGAAATGCTTTAGGATTTTGATCCCACTTGTTGAAAATTTCTATTGAAAGTTCTGTTCCTGGGCGGTGCCTGTGGCTCAGTGAGTAGGGCGCTGGCCCCATATACCCAGGGTGGCAGGTTCAAACCTGGCTCCTGCTAAGCAATAAAAAATAGCAGGGCGTTGTGGCAGGACCCTGTAGTCCCAGCTACTCGGGAGGCTGAGGCAAGAGAATCGCCTAAGCCCAGGAGTTGGAGGTTGCTGTGAGCTGTGACGCCACAGTACTCTTCCAAGGGCGATAGAGTAAAACTCTGTCTCTAAAAAAAAAAAAAGGAAGTTCTTATCTGGAGCCAATATGAGCACAGTGGTTTTGGCACCCATCTAGTTTGCTTAATTTAAAATTTTTAGTTAGAATCGTGTAAGCTAAACCCATTGAGATGCTACTGTTTCTACTGTCAAATTGCTGTTCCTCTTCAATCAGGACACCAACAAGATGAATTTTTTTCCTTGCAAATTGATATGTATCATAGTGGGCATTGTCTTGTCCCTTTAAGAGAAGTTACCCTATGTGTAAACTGGTGATTTCTTTGGGGATTGTCCTCATAAACTTTTCGTAAAGCATCAATGATTTCACCATTCTTGCACTTATGTTTCACCATGAATTTGATGTTTGTTCTTGCTTTAGTTCAGCAGATTTTGTGTTGCTTTGATTTGGGCTGTTTTCAAACTGATGTCTTACCTGCTTTTACTTCCTCAAACTAGATCCTTGTTATAGAAATCTTCAGATTCTTGATCAAATAAATCTGACAATTGATGTTCTCTAAGAAAAACACTCTTCAATTTTATTCCATTTTCCATGCGTATTTTGAGTAATTATCTCCCAAGATCCATGTGTCTTTTCCCAGTATCTCTGAGAGTTTAATTCCATATTTCCTTCTTAATTCTCATTGTGTCAGAGTATGTTTCAGAAAAGGGTTTGTTGTATTAAAAGTTGGCATATCCTGTCACGCTTCTCTGGAATGACGTACTTATGGTTAGCCATGCCCAGAGCTCCTTCATTATCTCTGCAGCAGAAGGCTGGAGACCCATTGACGTGTTATTTGATTCATCTCAGTTTTGATCCTGCCTCTCTCCTTTGCATCCTCAGGCACAGACTGCAAGAAGCACTATGGTATTGTATTTTGGCAGGGCAAGTGAAAACAGTAGGGGGAAAAAAAAATCCCTGTTTCTTTCTTTTTCTTTTCTTTCTTTCTTTTTTTTGAGACAGAGTCTCAGTATGTCGCCCTTGGTAGAGTGTGGTGGTGTCATGGCTCACAGCAACCTCAAACTCTTGGGCTTAAACAATTTTCTTGTTTCTTTTTAAAAATTTTTATTTTTTATTTTATAAACATCATGAGACATTCACAATATACAGATTACTCATTTAAAGTGTACAGTTCAGTGGTTGTTCCTCTATTCATAGATACCTATATACTCGAGTATAAGCTGAGTTTTTTCCGGCACAAAATTTGTGCCGAGTTCAGGTTTTTCGGCACAAATTTTGTGCTGAAAAAACTCGGTTTATACTCGAGTATATACGGTATGTGGAAGTATCATTTCAGTCAATTTTAGAGTGTTTTTGTTACCCCTAAAAGAAAGCCTGTGCCCCTCAGCTATCACACTTATGTCCCCTTTGCTTTTTTCAGCCCTAAGCAACTATTAATCTACTTTTTATCTCTATAGATTTCCCTATTCTAGACTTTGTCTGAATGGAATCATATACTACATAGAGTCTTGTGATTGGCTCCTATGAGTTAAGCCTAATGTCTTTGAGGTTTATCCAAGTTGGAGCAAGTATCAGTAATTCATTTCTTTTTGTGGCTGAATAGTACTCCATTGTATATTTATACCACATTTTGTTTATCTATTTTTCCATTGGTAGACATTTGGGTTGTTTCCCCCTTTTTCAATTATGAATAATGCTACTATAAGTATTTTATGTGGGTGTATGTTTTCCTTTCTGCTGGGAATATATCAAGTCATATAGAAACTCTTATCTTTAATCATTAGACAATTCTCCACATTGTTTCCATTGATTGGTTTTTTCTTTGTTTTTTTTTTTTGGTAGAGACAGAATCTCACTTTATTGCCCTCGGTAGAGGGCCATGGCGTCACACAGCTCACAGCAACCTCCGATTCCTGGGCTTAGGCGATTTTCTTGCCTTAGCCTCCCGAGTAGCTGGGACTACAGGCACCCGCCACAACACCCAGCTATTTTTTTGTTGCAGTTAGGCCGGGGCTGGGTTTGAACCTACCACCTTCGGCATATGGGGCCGGTGCCCTACTCACTGAGCCACAGATGCCGCCCATCCATTGATTGTTATTTTCTGACCTTTTCATTCTAGTCGTTCTATGGGCGTAAAATGGTATAGTTTTTTATTTCCCTGGTAACTAGTGATTTCAAGCATGTTTTTATGTGCTTATTAGCTATTTGCATATATTCTTTGCAGAAATGTCTTTTATTATTTGCCCATTTTAAAATCGGGTTGTCTTTTTTTTTTTTTTTACAGTTTTTGGATAGGGCCAGACTTGACCCCGCCACACCCAGTATCTGGGGCTGGTGCCCTACTCCTTGAGCCACAGGCGCCTCCCAGTTATTTGTCTTTTTGTTACTGAGTTATAAGAATTATATATTGTTAGGTACAAGTCCTTACAAGACATAGGATTTGTGAGTATCTTCTTCTGATTCACAAGTTGTCTTTTCATTTTTTTAATGGTGTCCTTTGAAGCACTTTTGAACATTTTAATTAATTAATTTTTTTGAGACAGGCTCTATGTCTCCCTTGGTAGAGTGCTGTGGTGTCACAGCAACCTCAAACTCTTGGGCTTAAGTGATTCTCTTGCCTTAGCCTCCCAAGTAGCTGAGACTACAGGCACAATGCCTGGCTATTTTTTTTTGTTGTTGTTGCAGTCATCATTCTTTAGCTGACCCAGGCTGACTGAGTTCTAACCCACCAGCATCAGTGCATGTGGCTGGCGCCGTAACCACTGTGCTACGGGAACTGAACCTGAACATTTTAATTTTGAGGAAGGCCAATTTATCTATTTTTTTCTTTTGTTGCCTGTGCTTTTGTCTTTTGGCAGATCCAAGGTCATGAAGATTTATCTCTCTTTTCTTCTAAGAGTTTTACAGTTCTAACTGTTATATCTAGATAGACCTTTGATCTATTTTGAGTTAATTTTTTTTGGGGGGGGACAGAGTCTCACTATGTCACCCTTGGTAGAGTACTATGGCATCACAGCTCACAGCAACCTCAAACTCTTGGACTTAAGTGATTCTCTTGCCTCAGCCTCCCGAGTAGCTGGGACTACAGGCGCCTGCCACAACACCCGGATATTTTTTGGTTGGAGTTGTCATTGTTGTTTGGCAGGCCTGGGCCGGGCTTGTACCCACCAACTTCAGTATATGTGGCTGGCACCCTATTCACTGAGCAACGGGCGCCGTGCCTATTTTGAGTTAATTTTTATATATGGTATGAGTTAAGGGTCCAAGTTCATTCTTTTGCTGGTGGATATTTTGTGCTTGTGGTGTTCCAGCAACATTTGTTAAAAAGACTATTTTTTCCATATTGAATGTCTTGGAACCCTGATAAAAAGTCAGTTTACCATGGTTATATAGGATTATTTGTGACTCTTAATTCTGTTCCTTTTAGCTCTACAAGGTCAGACATTTAAGTTTGTGAACTTATTTAGAAAAAGTACTGACTTACTGAGATAGGGTGGTCAGAAAGGCCCATCTGAGGAGGTTATATTTGATCAGAGATGTGAATGAAGTAAGATGTGAGCCATATGAATATCTATTGAGATGTACCAGGTAGAGTGAATAGCAAGTGTGGACATTTGAGATGGGAGTGCTCTTTGCAATTCCTTGACCGGTTCCTTTAAGATTTGGTTTAAGTGTCTCTTGTAAGCCAAGACTTCCTCAGGTTTTTCTATCTTAATTTGTTATGAAATAACTCAGACATGGCTTTTTCTTTTTTTTTGAGACAGCGTCTCAAACTGTTGCCCTTGGTAGAGTGCTGTGGCATTGTAGCTTATAGCCACTTTCAACTCTTGGGCTCAAACGATCCTCTTGCATCAGTTTTTCTATTTTTAGTAGAGATGGGGTCTTGCTTTTGCTCAGGCTGGTCTTGAACTCATGAGCTCAAGCAGTCCATTTGCCTTGGCCTCCCAGAGTGCTAGGTTACTGGTGTGATCCCCTGCGCCTGGCCTCAGACATGGCTTTTTGTTTGTTTTCCCCATTGGAGTCTGAATTCTCAATGTCAGTTCTTAGTTATTTTAGTATTCCCAGTATTTAGGTACAAAGCTGCACAATAGATGCTTAAATGAATGATTAAACCTTTATTGAAAGAACAAATAAACAATTTTTGGTGGGGAGAGGATAGGGTCTTGCTTTGCAGCCCAGGTTGGCGTATAGTGGGATGATTATAGTTCACTGTAACCTCCCATTCCTGGGCTCAAGCAGTCCTCCTCCCTCAGCCTCCCAAGTAGCTAGGACTACAGGTGTGTGCCATGACCCCGAGCTAATTTTTATATTCTTTTTGTAGAGATAAAGTCTTGCTGTGTTGCCCAGGCTGGTCTCCAACTCCTGGCCTCAAACCATCCTCTCATCTTGGCCTTCCAAAATGCTGGAATTACAGGCACGATTGTCTTGCCTCAGCCTCCCAAGTAGCTGGGGCTACAGCTGGTTATTTTTTATTGCAGTTGTCGTTATTGTTTAGCTGGCCCAGGCTAGATTCAAACCTGTTAGCCTCAGTGTATGTGGCTGGCGCTATAACCACTGTGCTATGGGCGCTGAGCCGCAACATGTGCATTTTAAAAGAGAAATTTGCTCAGTTGGTCAGGTAATACTTTTGGCAGAATGTGTGTGGCTGAAGGTGATACATACTTGCTAGTATTTTGCTGTTTGTAGGAACTATAATAAAATAACGTACCTTTTCACAATATATATGGGTAAGCTGACAGTATTGTCCCCACCAAAGATTCTGTCATTGGGCTGAGAAAGTATGTTCTGTATTTCCTGGCTTTTGAATTTATTTCCAGGGAAAGACAGTGAAATGAACCAGCTGTTGTTCATTATATGAAAATCAATCAATGTAATATACTGCTTTAATAGAAGGAAGGGACAAAACCACATGATCATCTCACTTAACTGCAGAAGGTATTCGACAGAATTCAACTCTTTCATGATGAAAATGCCTCAGTATGTCCATTTTTCAAAACCCTACACCTAGCATCATGCTTAACAATGAAAGACTGACAACTTTCCCCCTGAGATCAGGAGTAAGACAAGGATGTGGCTTTCACCATTTCTATATAAAAGGCATCAGAATTAGAAAGGAGTAAAATTATTTATTTTGTAGATGACATGATTTAAAAATTTTATTTATTATGACTATTGTGACCAATTACATAATGAAATCTGCTTTTTTAATTTTTGAGACAGAGTCTGGCTGTGTTGGTCTGGCTGGAGTGCCATGGCTTCATTATAGCTCACTGCATCCTGGGCTCAGGTGATCCTCCCGACTAACTAGGACTGACTGTAGGTGCCTGCCACCACACCTGACTAATTTTTCTATCTGTAGTAGAGATGCGGTCTGGTTCTTGCTCAGGCTGGTTTCAAACTCCTGACCTCAAGTGATTTTACTGGCTCAGACTTCCAGAGGGCTAGGATTACAGGTGTGAGCCACCACATCTGAGCCAAGATCTATTCATCTGAGCCAAGAATGTTCAAGTGTATGCTATTATTAACTATAAGCACAGGGGTGGGGAACCTGTGGCTTTAAGGCCATTTTTGGTTTCTTGGTCCTTAAAGTGCCGACTTTTTTCTGAATCCAAATTTTACAGAATACATCCTTTTCTTTTATTAATGTGTTTTTATTCATCTTTTTAATTTTTATTTTATTTAAAAAATGAATATATTTAATATACCAAAGAATAAACTTAAGTTTCAATGAAACAGTCCTCCCACATTAATGGTACACTTAGAACATCAGTAAGTCATAAGGGCTAAATTGATGGCTGCTACACTCATGACTTAGTTTGAACTTCTCTTGCCTAACCGGCGCCAATACTGTAAAAGGCTGGTTGGCAAGAGTTTGTGGGGGTTGAGTGTGACAGTCTGTTACCAGGCCTGTTCAAACAGTCTTGATTGGCTGATTAGTGAGTATATCTCACCCTTTGTTGCGTGCTTGTAAATGAAACAGTGCATCATATTCATTTATCAGTCATGTATCATGCCAATGGCATTAAGTCATAATTCAGCCTAGTCTTTGGGTGTGACATAATTTAACATTTTTGTGATCTTGGACAAGTTACCCATTTCCTTGTAATCTCTTTTCATCTGAAAAGGGATTTCTCCCTCAGTTTTAAGATATTCTCATTTCCTTTTCCTTTCTTTTATTCCCTTTCTTTCCTTTCTTTTTTCCCCTTTCTTATCTCACTTTTCTCTACCCTCCTATTCCTTCTACCCCAGCTTCACAGTGTTCTCCTTTCTAAAATTTCTCTCACTGTCTTTCTTTTGACTCTTCAAACAGCTTCTGCTTTCTATTTTATTTTCCTTGTTGGATCACTATTGCTTCTTTTTATTTTTCATTATTGTCTTCTGTTTACTATTTTTATCTTATTGTCTTTTGTATTATGAAATATACAGGTCTTTTTTTTTTTTTTAGATATCACAAGCCTATCTAGAAGGTTTTAGTCTGTTAGCCTCCAAACTGTAAACATATTTGTAAAAGCATAGGCTCATCTTAGTTGTATTAATTTAGTTAGTACTTTGGCCTTAGGAGTTGGTATTCTATAATTAAAGGGGTGGTGGTCATAGTTGGGATGGGAGTTGAAAGGATGTAATAGCTACTTCCCAGTCTGTTTCTCAGCCCTCTTGAAAATGGAGTGTTAGAAGGTAGAATTCTAAGTAGTTGAGTTTTTATGTGTTACTATGTCAAAAAAAATGTCAAAAATAATTTTATGGCACATTACAGAAAATTGTATGCATTATAAAACTTTTTATATTCACTAGTACCACACTGTTACTCATTTTCTCAAATTTTTAGATCAGGGCGGTGCGTGTGGCTCAGTGGGTGGGGCATTGGCCCCATATCCCAAGGGTAGCAAGTTCAAACCCGGCCCCAGCCAAACTGCAGCAAAAAATAGCCGGGCGTTGTGGTGGGTGCCTGTAGTCCCAGTTATTTGGGAGGCTGAGGCAAGAGAATTGCTTAAGCCCAGGAGTTGGAGTTTGCTATGAGCTGTGATGCCACAGCCCTCTACCGAGGGTGACAAAGTAAAAAAAAAAAGAAATTTTTAGATCAAAACTAAAAAGATTATGGGTAATTTATTTGAAGAATTAAAATGTTTCCATTGTCATCTTTTCACTACCTAGATTCTGTTTGCTGTCATACACAGTGGTTTTTAGTCTGAATTGCCACCTTCTCTGAGCTTCACAGGGGTCTTCAATACTGGCTTTTCATGGGATGATGCAAAAAGCACTACAGCGTGGGCCCCGTTTACCCTTCACCCAGTTGTCACTGATTGTAACATCTTGTGTAACCATAGCACAGTAGCAAAACCAGGAAATTGGCAATCTACAGACCTTATTTAAATTTCACCAGTTTGATAGATACCCGTTTGTGTGCTTGTATGTTTAGTTCTGTCCATATGTAATTGTGTTGTATGGGGATTAATATCATTACAACTATAGGCTTGGCTCCTTTAGCTTAGCAGTTAGAGTGCCGGCCCCATGCACCGAGGCTGGCAGGGTTCGAACCTGGCTTGGGCCTGACAAGCAATAATGACAACTACAATAAAAAAATAGCTGGGCACTGTGGTGGGCGCCTATAGTCCCAGCTATTTGGGAGCCTGAGGCAAGAGAATCCCAGGAGTTTGAGGTTGCTGTGAGCTGAACCCAGCATTGTACTGAGGGTGACGTAGTTAGACACTCTCTCAAAAGAGGAAAAAAAAAAAAAAATATATATATATATATATATTTATATAACTACATATATATAACTACAACTAATTGAGATAGAGAACCATTCTGTCACATAGGTCATTTATGCTACTCATTTGTAATCAAATCTCCTTTCCTTTCCATTTTATTAATTTATTCACTGATTACTTTATATCATACGATCTTTTAATTAACTGAAAGAAGATTGGCGTTATGTTTTAGGGGTTATCTGTTTTATTTTCACCATTTTCCACATTGTACTATGTGACCATTCACAGTAAGAGTAAACCATTTAAAGTTTTGGTTAATTTTGCATGGTACAGAATCTTACACTGTCACAGTCATGTTATCTTACCTCTCCTTCCACGTAACACTCCCCAAAATGACACCAGAAATTCCATATGAAGCAGCTCTTATTTTTTTATTTTATTTTATTTTATTTTTTGAGGCAAGGTCTTGTTCTGTCTTCAAGGCTGGAGTTCAGTGGCCTAATCACAGCTCACTGCAACCTCAAGCTCCTAGGCTTAAGCGATCTTCCTGTCTCAGCCTCTGGAGGAGCACACCGGGTTAAACTTTTTTGTAGAGATGGAGTCTCGCTCTTGGCTTAGGCTGCGATTGAACTTGCCTTAAGCCTCCTTTTCCCCCCTCAGCCTCCAACTAGAGCTACTTTGCCACTGCCTAAAGCAACTCTTAACATTTTATTTTTAGCCTATAAATTTCCTCAGTAATTGAGACTCCTTTATTTTTTTTTAAGTATCTGATGTATTTTGGTGTTTCTTTCCTTTTCTTTCTTTTCTTTTTTTTTTTGTTTGAGACAAAGTCTCACTTTATCGCCCTCAGTAGAGTGCTGTGGCATCACAGCTCACAGCAACCTCCAACTCCTCAGCTTAAACTATTCTCTTGCCTCAGCCTCCTGAGTAGCTGGGACTACAGGCATCTGCCAGATGCCTGGCTATTTTTGGTTGCAGTTTGGCTAGGGCCGGGTTTGAACCCGCCACCCTCGGTATATGGGGCTGGTGCCCACAGGCACCGCCCTTAAATCTGTTTTCTTTTTCTTTTTCTTTTTCTTTTTCTTTTCTTTCTTTCTTTCTTTCTTTCTTTCTTTTCTTTCTTTTCTTTCTTTTCTTTCTTTTCTTTCTTTTCTTTCTTTCTTTTTTTTTTTTTTGTTGAAGTTTGGCCAGGACTGAGTTCAAACCCACCACCCTCAGTATATGGGTATGGGCCAGCGCCTTACTCACTGAGCCACAGGCGCTGCCCTGCCTGAGTATTTTTTTACAACTCTATGTTGATTTTGTAACATGTCATGTTTACAAATACTTAACCTTTTTTCACACCAGTAATAAATAGCATTTGACTATTTATAAAGAATTCTTCTGACACTTATGGATATTTATCTTTTTGAAAACTAAGAATTTATGATATAGCTGGTGGATAATCACTTGTAAATTTTAAGAACAGAATTTTAAAAGATCAGAGTTTTTTTTTTTTTTTTTGTTTGTTTTTTTTTTTGAGACAGAGTCTCACTATGTTCCCCTCAGTAGAGTGCCATGGTTTTACAGCTCAGAGCAACCTCAAACTCTTGGGCTTAAGAGATTCTCTTGCCTCAGCCTTGCAAATAGCTGGGACTACAGGTGCCTGCCACAATGCCTTGCTATTTTTTTGTAGTAGTTTCCTTGGCAGGCCCTGGCCAGGTTACGAACCCACCAGCCCCAGTGTATTTGAAAGGGTCAGGTTTTGATTTTTGACAATTCGAGTTAGTTTTCCTTTGGAATCTAACTTAGTTGCTAAAAATGCATGTGTAATTTTGTATACTGATCACATTTTTGGATTTTTATTTTTTCTAAGTTGAAAATGTCCTTATTGTTTAATTCTATCTATATAAGTAGCACATGCTTATTATAAAAAAGTTTTCATGAGTTGCAGGTCAGTGAGAAATGTAAGAAAAAGAAAAAAAGTTCTTAGAGAATACCAAGTAGTATAAAGAACTATGTAAAAATAATTTATGACCTGGGCGGCACCTGTGAACTCAAAGGGATAGGGTGCCAGCCCCATATGCCGGAGGTGGCGGGTTCAAACCCAGCCCTGGCCAAAAACTGCAAAAAAAAAAAAAAAAAAAAAGTAAAAATCATTTATGACCGCATTATCCAGAGATAATCACTGTTACCATTTAAGCCATACCTTTCATATTTTTCTCTATGCATCCGTTACATCTGATTTTTTTTTTTTTAATAGAGTCTCAAGCTATAGCCCTGATTGAGTGCTATAACCCTGATTGAGTGCTATAGCATCATAGCTCACAGCAACCACCAACTCTTGGGCTCAAGCCATCCTCTTGCCTCGGTTTTTCTATTTTCAGTAGAGGTGGGGTCTCGCTTTTTGCTCAGGCTGGTCTCAAACTTGTGAGCTTAAGCAATCCACCCTCCTTGGCCTCCCAGAGTGCTAGGATTAACAGGCATGAGCCTTGTCGCCCAGCTGTGTCTGATTTTTTTTTTTTCAGTCTAAAGAGTGATCATGTTTGTAGTCCAATAATAGTAACAAAAGTCTGTTTCACTGAGACACACCAAAGGCACTCTTTAGTCACCTTGCTTGCTCAGAGACTTGGCAATTTGGATAGCTTTTTCCATTCTCACTTAGCTGTATCACATTAGTATAGTAATCAGCACAGGGTGTACTTTAGAACACTTTAATAAGCTAATGCCTCCTCACATGGGTTTATGTAGTAACAAGTGGATCTGTAATGTGACAATAAAGTACAGTTTAGAGTTCAGGATTTCTTGGCTATGTATGAGGTTCTTTCCATGGATACTAAAAAATCTTACTAAAACTCTTCGTTCGTGAGGAAATATTTAATTTTCTTTCTTTAGGAAAGTATATACTTACCTATAAATAAGTAAAAGGCTTATTATTTTATTCAAACTAGGGCATTTTTGAGAATGAGAGAGTACTACAAAGTTTAAATTTTTACACTTTTTTGGATTTTTTGATCATTAAAATGGTTTTTATTGCCTTGACAGATCAATAAAATAGTTCTATTCATAGTATTCTTTCAAAAATAAAATTTTCTAAAACATTTTGTTGTACATTATGACAAAATAAAAAAGTCTTTACATTGACTTTATTTATTTTAAGTCCCACTCGGTTGCTCCATCAGCTATGCTGATAGAACTGGAGGAACTGCATTCCTTGACTTCAAATTCTACTACAAATTCTGTGGTAACCAAAATAGCATGGTACTAGCAATAAAACCAACACATAGCCCAATGGAGTAGAATAGAAAAATCAGAAATAAATCTACACATCTGTAATGAACTTATCTTTGACAAAGATGACAAGAACATACAGTGGGCAAAGGACAGTCTCTTCAATAAATGGTGCTGGGAAAATTGTATATACATATGCAGAAGAAAGGAATCAGACCCTTACCTCTCTTGCCATATACAGAAATCACTTAAAAATGGACTAAAGACTTAAATCTAAGACCTGAAACTATGAAAGTACTAAAAGAAAACATTGAGGAAACACTTCAGTGCATTGTTCTAGGCAATGATTTCTTGAGTATTACCTTCAAAGGTTAGGCAGGCAAACCAAGCAAACAAGCTCTGCACAGTAAAGGAAACAGTCAACATAGAGACAGCCTGGTGGCGCCCGTAGCACAGTAGTTACAGCGTAGGCTGCAGACACCGAAGCTGGCATGTTCAAAGTCAGCCTGGGCCAGCTAAACAAGAATGATAACTGCAACAAAAAAATAGCTGGGCGTTGTGGCAGGTGCCTGTAGACCCAGTTTCTTGGGAGGCTGAGGCAAGATAATCGCTTAAGCCCGTGAGTTTGTGGTTGCTATGAGCTGTGACACCCAGGCAGCATAATGAGACTCGGTTTAAACAAAAAAAGACAACCTACAGAATGGAGAAAAATATTTGTGAACTGTGCACCTGAGATTAATAAAAGGAGCTCAATAGGAAAAAAAATAATCAAATTAAAAATAGGCAAAAGATCTCAATATACATCTCTCAAAAAAAGAAATGCCCAACAGTCATTAGAGAAGTGTAAATCTACAATGAGATATCATCTCATCTCATCCCAGTTAAAAATATAATTTTTTGAGACTTATGTGCTGCCCTCAGTAGAGTGCTGTGGCGTCATAGCTTACAGCAACCTGAAACTCTTGGGCTCAAGTGATTCTCTTGCCTCAGCCTCCCAAGTACTTGGGCTGAAGTGATTCTCTTGCCTCAGCCTCCCAAGTACCTGGGACTACAGGTGCCCAGCACGACACCCAGCTATTTTTTAGAGGCGGAGTCTTGCTCTTTTGCTCAGGCAGGTCTTGAACTTCTGAGCTCAAGTGATCCACCCTCCTCAGCTCCCAGAGTGCTAGGATTACAGGCATGAGCCACTGTGTCTGACCAAAATGTTTTTTTTCTTTTCTTTCTTTTTTTTTTTTTTTTTATCAAAAAGGCATTAAACAAATGCTGACAAGGATGTGAAGAAAGGAAACTCTTATACACTGTTGGTGGGAATGTAAATTAGTGTGACTATCATGGAGAACAGTATAGAAGTTCCTCAAAAAAACTGAAAATAGAACTGCCATGTTACCAACCAACCCCACTGCTAGGTGCATTTCCAAAAGAAAGTAAATTAGCATATCAGTGAGATACCTATACTCCTATGTTTACTGCGGCACTATCCACAATAGCCAATATTTGGAATCAACCTACATGTCCATTGATGATGAATGGATAAAGAAATTGTGGTCCATATATGCAATGTAATATTATATAGCCACAAAAAGAATGAAACCTTGTTTTCAACATGTATGGAATTGGAAAAAATTATGTTAAGTGAAATAAGCCAAGCACTGACTCATATGTGGAAGCTAAATATTAAAACAGTTGATCTTATGGAGACAGAGTAGAATGATGGTTGTCAGAGACTGGGAAGGGTAGTGGGGTAGGGGCAATAAAGTGGGAATGGTTAGGGTGCAAAAACATAGATAGAATGAGCAATATTTGATAGTATAACAAAGTGCTTATAGTTGACAATAAGTTCTGATATACTTTAAAATAACTGAAAGAGTGGAATTGAAATGTTCCTAACATAAATGATAAATGCCTAAAGTGATGGATCCCCCCAATTATCTTGATTTGATTAATATATATTCTATGCCTGTATCAAAACATCACATGTATCCTGTAAACATACACAACTACTATGTACCCATAATAATGAAACATTTAAAAACAAATAAATAAAAGCTTGGACAAAGTAGGCTGCAACTGGGGAGAAAAAGCCTGAGTTGCCTGGGGAGAGGAGTCAACTCTCCAGCAGCAGCTGCCAGACAGGCCTGCCCACCTGGTTGCTCATCCCCCACCCACATCACAGTGCAGCCTATTTTACAAAGTGGTAGGATCTAAGGGACTATGTCTTCATTGTATTTTGTGCTGAAGACAGTAAAGATGTTCTTTTAAATTTTGAAAAATCCAAATGACATTCACTTGTCTTGGAGGAAGTGATTTTTTTTTTGGTAGAGACAGAGTCTTACTTTATCGCCCTCAGTAGAGTGCTGTGGCGTCACACAGCTCACAGCAACCTCCAGTTCCTGGGCTTAGGCGATTCTCTTGCCTCAGCCTCCCAAGTAGCTGGGATTACAGGTGCCCGCCACAATGCCCGGCTATTTTTTTTGTTGGAGTTTGACCAGGGCTGGGTTTGAACCGCCACTCTCGGTATGTGGGGCCAGCACCCTATTCACCGAGACACAGGCGTCGCCCAGGAAGTGATAATTTTAAACATTTAAATGTAATTGGTCTTTTTACTGTATTGATGCAAATAATTTCAAGCAAAAAAACAAGGAAGATCAATTTTAAGTTATTTACAAAAGGGAGAATCTGGCCAGAGATTCTGAGATGAACAAAAGAAAAGGTAAAGTTTAATTGGCTTAACATGGACTTCAATAATTGGAAAGATTAGGAAGATTATTCAGATTAAGACATGTCTAATTTTGATTATTTCTCTGAGGAGTCACAGACACTGAAGAAAACATGCCAGATCTGGCACAGGGAATATTGTCTAGATTTTGAGAAAGAAAAATATCTTATCTGCAAAATTTTATAATTTGGAAAGTCCTGTGTTCCTAGCTGTAAAGACACATGCTGTATTTGCTTTCTTTACTCCATTTTCAACCTGTTTGTTTTTTAAAGGCATTACTAAGTGTTAATATGTACCATTTTTAGGTTAGCTAAGTATAACCTCATGCATGAACATTTCTCAGACTTCATGAAGCTGTTGAGGTCCTGAGCAATTGATGCAGGAGTTGTGACAAAAACATTTCATCTAAGTCATCTTTTTTTTCATAGCATAGATTCTTGCATGACAGAGAAAGAACTAAATTTTAGATTTTAGAACATAGACTCAAAAGTGGATGAAACAAATTGGGTGACACCTTGAAGTGGTAACCTACAGTTCCTCTGATGTATTCTTCAGGATTGTCCCTGAAGTTTATTTTTCAAAAAAATATACTTCAGGCTGGACACCTGTAGCTCAATGGCTAGGGCACTGGCCACATACACTGGGGCTGGTGGGTTTGAACCCAGCCTGGGCCTGCCAAGCAACAATGACAACTACAACAAAAAAATAGGCATTGTGACGGGTGCCTGTAGTCCCAGCTCTTGGGAGGCTGAAGCAGGAGAATCGCTTAAGCCCAAGAGTTTGAGTTTGCTGTGAGCTATAATGCCATGGCAGTCTACTGAGGGCGACATAGACTCTGTCTCAAGAAACAAAACAAAACACATTATTAAATGTAAGTGGTCACTTGTTAGTGCTCCAGGTGAATCTTAACTAAAATTAGTGAATGCCCTAGCTTAGATGGTTGTTGAAGCCTATATATTTGGTATTATTTGGCCTTTAAGCTTTTACATTTTAGCTTAGAGAGTAAAGAAAGCTTTGCATTGTTGGCTTGAGAGTCTGTACATTTAGATCAGATTTGTATTTGTCCTGTCAGTATGAAAAATGATTGAAAAAATGTTTATATACTATTGAATTTTTAATTTCTTTTTCTGATTCAGTTTTTATCAGGGCTGAAGATCTCAATTTATATTCATGATATTGGGGATTTTTTAAAATGTCAGTATTCTTTCCAATAAACTATTGAAAGATTTTACAACAGAAAAGCTTGAACAAGTAGCCTTCTCTGAGACTAGGTGTATTAGGATTTTCCAGAGAAACAGAGCCAATAGGATACATACACACATACACATCACATTTGTAAGTCTGAATATATATGTGTATATATTGTATATATCTTAATATATACAGAGGGTGCCCGAAATGTATACACATTTTAAGAGAGGAAAAAAAAACTGTATTAAAATTGTACTGCTCAATACATACCCTTAACAAAAGATGAATATAAGTCATATTGAGCGCTTCTTGTAATTGCGAAAGTCAATCATGACTTGAGTCTTACAAATTTATTTATTTAATTTTTAAAGTATTATATATATATATATATATTTTTTTTTTTTTTTTGAGACAGAGTCTCTGTCACCCTTGGTAGAGTGCCATGGCATCGCAGCTCATAGCAACCTCCAACTCTTGCGCTTAAGCAGTTCTCAACCTGTGGGTCACGACCCACAGGAACTATATTAAAGGATCGTGGCATTAGCAAGGTTGAGAACCACTGGCTTAAATGATTCTCTTGCCTCAGCCTCCCAAGTAGCTGGGACTACAGGCACCTCCCACAATCCTGGCTATTTTTTTTGTTGCAGTTGTCATGGTTGTTTTAGCTGGCCCCGGCTGGGTTTGAACCCCCAGCCTTGGTGTATGTGGCTGGCGCCGTAACCACTGTGCTACGGATGCTGAGCCTAAGTATTATAAATTTAATACAGTTTTTACTTTCTTAAAAAATGTTTTTGGCAGCTTGGCACCTGTAGCTCAGCAGCTAGGGTACCAGCCATATACACTGGAGCTGGCGGGTCTGAACCCGGCCCGGGCCTGCCAAGCAACAATGACAACTACAACAAAAAAATAGCTGGGTGTTGTGTTGGGCACCTCTAGTCCCAGATGCTTGGGAGACTGAGGCAAGAGACTCGCTTAAGCCCAAGAGTTTGAGGTTGCTATGAGCTGTGATGCCACAAAAGTCTACCGAGGGCGACATAGTGAGTCTCTATCTCAAAAAAAAGTTTTTGGCACCCTCTGTATATACAGTAGTCCTCTTATTCTCAGAGGATATGGTCTGAGGTCCCCAGTGGTTGCCTAAAACCATATGTATCTATGATAAAATTTAATCTATCAACCAAACACAGTAAGAAATTAATCACTAATAACGAAATAGGATTATTATAACAATATACACTGTTACATGAGGCCAGGTACGGCAGCTCACGCCTGTAATCCCAGCATTCTGGGAGACTAGCCTGAGCTAGAGCGAGACCTCGTCTCTAAAAATAGCCGGGTGTTGTGGCGGTGCCTGTAGTTCCAGCTTCTTGGGAGGTTGAGGCAAGAGAATCATTTAAGGCCAAGAGTTTGAGGTTGCTGTGAGCTGTGATGCCATGGCACTATACCAGGGGCAACAAGTAGACTTGGAGACTGTCTCAAAAAGAAAAAAAAAGTTATATGGAGATGGTTTTTCTCTCTCAGAATCTTATTGTATTGTATCTGCTCTTCTTTTTGTGGTCCATCTATCTGATAACCAAGATGACTACTAAGTGAGTAATGAATGCAGGTACAGGGTACATACACTAAAAAGGGATGGTTCACATCCCTGGGCAGGATGGCACAAGATTTTATCACACTACTCAGAATGGTACACAATTTAAAATTTATGAGTTGTTTCTGGAATTTTCTCTTTAATAATTTTGCATCACGGCTGACCATGGGTAACTGAAACCTCATAAAGCAAAGCTGCAGATAAGAGGGTCTATACACTACTGTGTATGTATTTATGTATGTATATAAGGTATACATATATTATATATATATATATATATATATATATATATATTTTTTTTTTTTTTTTTTTTTTTTTTTGAGACAGAGTTTCAAAATGTCACCCTGGTCGACATTGGTATACAATGGTAGACAAACCCTGGGTAAAGTGCTGTGGCAACAGGCGTCACCACAAACCAACCAA
>CAUYPK010107124.1:0-27862 GCA_963574355.1 Loris lydekkerianus
GGCCAGGAGAAGGCCTCTGTGCAGAGGCTGGGAGGGCTCCAGAGGGCACGCAGCTACCAGAGTCCCTGGCCAGATGAACGGGCTAGTGTGGAGGCTGGGAGGACAAAGGAGGGAGGATGCAGGTTTGCATGGCTCCCACAGTTCCTAGTCAGGGTATGTGGAGGCCTGGTGGGTGCAGGTCACCAGTTGGGGTCACTGCACAGCTCTAATGGAGGTCTGGGTGGCGCCAAGCCCAGGAGTTTGAGGTTGCTATGAGCTGTGACCTCACGGCACTCTACCCAGGGCAATAGCCCAAGGCTCCAGTGTGCCAAAATCATCTCACTCTTCCCTTAAGGATTAAGGCTGTAAGGCAGCTCACTCCCCGCCTTTAGGCTGCTCAGTCACTAGGTTACTTTGTCCCGCCTGATCTTTTCTCTGGGACCCTGAGGGTGGAGCTTGCTGGAGCAGGTCTTTCACAATGGCTTACTTCACCCAGCTCAGTGGCTCATTCTGGGGTCCCAGACAATGCCCAACATTCTCCACACTCCTTCTCAAGCTCTCCTGAAGGCAGTTCAACTGAGTGCCAAGTCCAAGAACACCAAAACAGTTCACAGGTAAGGCCTTTCCGGTTTGCAGTCTCACTGCTGCTTGTACTCACGGTTGCCAGCATGATTAGGTCGATGGAACACACACAGCCACTTGCCAGTTTTCCACTGTTTTTGTCCTCTTCCTGGGGTCCAGAAGTCCCTTGCTGGCTCCCTGTATCCTCAAAGGGATGATCATAGGCAGATCCCACCAACCAGAGATGCCTGGAGTCTTGTCTCCCCAGACTCGCTGTACCCAGTTACAGGGAAGCTGTTACTTGGCCGCCATCTTTTGTCTTTTCTATTAATTTTTAAAGATCTGATAATACGCAGGCCTAGAAATAAAAATTTTATTACAGAAAATAAATATCAACAGCTTCTAATTTCTGTTGACCAATATTGCAAAAAGGATCACACAGTAACATTAGAGCCATTGGATTCTTGGAAGATTGCAAGAGAAATAGGTCCATTGAATTTGTTTCCTTGTCTTTCCTGAGCAAGACTGTGAAAAGAATTAAAATTAAATCTCCAATAAATGTGAACAGTTGTTTAGCAGAGAAATGGGCAGTTTATAGTGGATAAGTGGAAGGAAGGGGAAAACTCTTCTAGGCCAGGCAAGGTGGCTTATACCTGTAATCCTAGCACTATGGCAGGCTGAGGTGAACAGTTTACTTGAGCTCAGAAGTTGGAGACCAGCCTGAGCAAGAGTGTAACTTGTCTCTACTAAAAATAGAAAAACTGAGGGAGGAGGATCTTTTGAGCCCAGGAGTTTAAGGTTGCTGTGAACTATGATTATGCCAAGGCACTCCACCCAGGGCAACAGTGAGACTCCAACTCAAATAAAAAAAAAAAAAAGAAAGAAAGAAAGAAAAGAAATTAGATTATAAAGTTTAGATGCAAGAAAAGTAGTTATATTACAACACCTCTACACAAATTTAGTAAATGAAGAAGGCAAATATGCAAAAGAATTATTTCAAAAAAATTGTGGAATATTTAAAAAAAACACAGTAATTAGTAATTTGGCTAATCAACAATCTTTACCAAAACAGGAGTTAAAGAGAACAGAGGATTGAATTACAACATTTTAAGGACATTTATTGCTTCCAGCCTGTTAGACATTAAGTGAACTTGAATTTAGTTCCAATGAATGGGCTTCATAAAAAGGAATTATATAATAATTATTCTGTTCATTGTTATCAGAGGTGAATAAAAATTTTTTTTTAAGACAGTCTCACTTTGTGACCCTTTGTAGAGTGAGGTGTTGTCATAGCTCACAGCAACCTCTTGGACTCAAGTGATCCTTTTCCCTCAGCTGCCCAAGTAGCTGGCACTACGGGTGCCCACCACAAATCCCTGGCTATTTTTTAATTAGAGACGGGGTCTCACTCTTACTCAGGCTAAAGATTTTTTTTTTTTTCCAAAAAATATCACTCATAGGAACTGGTAATATACATAAATCTGTGCCACACCATTAAAAATCAGGATTGACTATAATCATTAAGTGAGGCTTCTGAAACACAGATGATAAATAAAAAAAGTTCTGGGTTAACTTCAGAATTTTTAACCACAGTGTGAAAAAGAATATGGCACGGTTCTGAGTTATAGAGACATAATTGAGGGGTTTGTAGCTTTTGAACACAATGCACCTTTAAGAAAAGCTTAGAAAGTATATCACTGAATAATTGATGTTGTCTGATATTTTTGAACAACCATGAATTTTTCCAAAACTTATGGCCTCATGTCTTATGAGATAGTGTTCATATCAATAATAAAAAGAGTTTTAAAAAACATAGCAATAGAGAAGGCCTTAATGTACGTAATAGAACCATAAAACATTAATATTAGGAACTTACCATGTCATAGAAAAAAGGGAGGGTTAACTTACCATGTCATAGAAAAAAGGGAGTTTATTTGAGTCTTTTCCTAGAAAGCGAGCAATTTACTAACTAGAAGCTTTGATTTTTTTTTTTTTTTTTTCTGTTGTCATGGGTAGAGTGCTGTGGTGTCATTGTAGTTCACAGCAACCTCAAACTCTTGGGCTTAAGCAATCCTCCTGCCTCAGCCTCCTGAGTAGCTGAGTCTAAAGGAACCTACTGCAATGCCCAGCTAGTTTTTCCATGGTGCCTGGCTAGTTTTAGTAGAGACAGAGTCTCACTCTGGCTCACACTGGTCTTGAATTCTTGGGGTCAAATAATCCATCTACCCTGGCCACCCAATGCTAGGATAACAGGTGTGAGCCACTATGCCTGGCCTAAGCTTCCATTATTAAAGGCAAGAACTCATATGTCTGTTCTTATTTTTTCTTTCTAAATATGGATGTATATGCCTTCTCAACCCTATAAACCATGTTTATGACTGAATATTCATTCATTCAACAATACATGCAATTGATACCATGTATTGGGCTCTGCTTAAGTGCTGGGCACCTTTGGTAAACAAAATAGTCAAAATCCCTGATTTCACAGAGCTTATATTCCAATGGGGGAAAACATAACATATAAACATATGTACCTGTAAAGAAAAATAAAAGATAAGAAATATTAGGATGCTAGTGATGGAGAAAAAAATGAATATGAAGATATAAGCACTTGTCCGCTTTGCTATAGTAAATGCTCTAAACATCTCAGTAGCTTACAATAGCCAGCATTTCTTTCCTCTTCATGTTACATGTTGGTGGCTGTGTATTCATTGCTAGATGAATCTCTACTAAATTCACAAAGGCAGCACTCTATTAGCAAAGAAAGAGCCAAAGCCAGGAATTATGGAAGAAAGGGATAAAGACGCAGAAGTACATGAGATGACAGTTTTCTGTTTGGTTTTATCAGAAAGTATGTTAAATATTCTATACTTTTAAGTGTTAATATTTATCAGAATGCTTAATAGTTGGATCTTTAAACTTCAAGTAATCCATAACTTGTATTAAGTATATTATCAGAAGGCCATTTATTCAACAAATATTTTTTTGAGCACATATTAGGCACCAAACAACACTCAAGGCACTGGAGATTCATCAAAGTCCCCATTCCTTGTTCTTACATTCTGGAAAAGAGGAAGTTGGGAGGAGAAATAGACAATAACATATACAGTTATCCCTTGGTATCTGTGAGGGATTGCTTCCAACTCCCAAACTCCCAACCAAACTCCATGGATGCTCAAGACCCTTCTATAAAACAACGTGGTATTTGCATATAACCTATGTCCACACTCCTGCATATTTTAAATCATCTCTAGATTACTTGTACATAGTTATACCAAATTCAGGTTATATAATTATACTTTTAGGGAACAATGACAAGAAAAAAGTCTGTTACATGTTCAGTACAGATGCAGCCATTCATTTTTTTTTCCAAATATTTTTGTTCCAAGGTTGGTCTAATCCAGGCGTGCAGAAATCAGATACAGAGGGCCCACCGTAACAATCATAATTCTAAACTATTTTGGCTCTTAATAAAGCCAGAGCCTGATAGTAAAGGAGCAAATTAGATTTTCATTCAGAAACTATTCAACAGGGGAAAAGAGACCTCAGTATAGAACTGAGTTCAACTCCAAATATAGTAAGAACAAGTGGGAATTTCCAGTTTCAGAGGCTGGTGAGTGGATAGAAAATCCTTCAGAGAAGAGACATCAAACTGAGTTCACAGGCCAGGGTGATCAGACATCACCTGGGAGATAGTGGGAAATGAGGGATTCTGAGTTGGGATTCTTGCTGAAACTGGCCTTTACAAGAACAGACACAGAAGCCCAAGGTTGAGGTCAAGTCCAGAAAGGGGCTCAGAGGCCTCTGATTAAAGCTCAGTCAAGGAGAGCATCTTTGTCAGTGATGGATGGTAGGTCCTTTGATGAAAAAACCTAAGTTTGAAACAAGATAGGGATGGTTTGGAGGGAGGACTCTTTAAGGAAGTGACATTTCAGTGAAGACCTTTGTGAAATGATAAAGTAAGGCAGGTGGATACCTGGGGGAAGAGTATGGCTGCCAGCAAAGAGCAATTATAAAATGCCCTGCTAAGTCCTGTCAAGATCCAGCAAGCTGGCCAGTGGAATGAGCAAGTTTGAGAGGGTGAGGAATGTTCAGAGAAGTAGCCTGCAGCTAAAACTGTAGGACTTTTAGGTCTTGGTAGGGGGTTTGATGGTGATGGTAAAAATTCTGGAGCTTAAAAATTTTGTTAAGAGTGATATTCTAGTCAATCAAAGGCATTTTCTTACACATTGCCCTTCTCTCATTCATGTCATTATAGATCAGAGTAGAAGGCAGGGATGTAAAAATATATTATGTATTGCATTTTTAAAATTGGTAGTTTTATTTTGCATTCTAAACATTTATAGCGGGATTCCCTATAAACAAATGCCATGTGATAGGTAGATTTGTGTTTGACTGAAATGTCATTTAACTAAAAAAATGCACTAGGTTTTTCTTTTTAAAAAATATTTTAAAAATCTGTCTTGGCTCCTTGCCACTGGAATAGGAATAAGGCATTCTTTCATATCTTCAATCATATCAGGATAAGATATAGAGCTAGAGGTGGCTTCTTGTGAACCAGCAGGCAGGGAGGGAACGTTGACCTAAGTGGAAAAGGAGGGAAATGAAGAAATACAAAGACTGGGGGAGGCAAAGACAGACAAGAGACGAAAGATAGGATGGTGTCTGGAGGACTGACGTAGCTGGTGACAACTTAGCAACTGACATCCAGTCATCAGGAGAGCCTCACCACTCAAAGCATCTACCAAAACCAAAGCAAAAGGAACTGCAGGACCACACTGAGCATATATATGCCTGTCCCAATTCCCTAAG
This sequence comes from Loris lydekkerianus, assembly GCA_963574355.1. Taxonomy (NCBI): domain Eukaryota; kingdom Metazoa; phylum Chordata; class Mammalia; order Primates; family Lorisidae; genus Loris; species Loris lydekkerianus. The sequence continues at coordinate 5,353 of CAUYPK010107124.1, forward strand.
GGTCTCAAAAGAAATACTGATGTTCTCTAATACAGCTGCCTTGCTGATCTGCAGCCTCTAGCACTGGGAAATAAGAACCATCCAGATATTCAGCCAGCACCTGAATTGTGGAAACAGATTTATACAGTATCTTAACAAGGTTGCATAAATCTTAGCACATGAGCTGGAGATCAACCTCAAAGAGGAAAAACTGTGCTTGCCAATAAGGAAAGGACGCACGGGCTACATGACTTCCGGCAGGTGGAAAGAATGTTGTTAGAGGAGGGGAAGTGGTTGGGAGTCGCTCCCTGAGCATTTCCCAGGTTACGGGGCCCTGCCACCCATAGCCCGCTCCCCACATATTTTTCCATTTTATATTTTTTCCAATCTGTGAAAAAAAATTTTAGTTGGAGTCGTTTGACTCCGCCTCTACAGAAGACAAATATCTTTAGCCAGTTGAGCAGGACTATAAATACACCGGTCCAAACGAGACCTGTGCACAACAAACATGACAAACAATATTTATCACTACTAGAAAAACTTCAGGGGTGACTGGCTCGCCACAGTGTTGTGCCAGGTTCTTCAGTAGTTCCCACGTCAGGGGCTTCGCACTCTGCGATGTCTTGGCTCAGCTATGCACCTCCAGGTGAATCAATCCCAGCTTCAAGAAGTTCCTCTGGCTCCCTGAAGGACAATGAGGGCTGTCAGCTGTTTTAAGAAAAACACAAACATATTCTTCCCCTCATAATCAGAACAGGGTCAGGCCCTTGCCAGATACCAGGTACAGGATCTTTCCATAGGATGTTTAGAATTAGGTGCACTCCAAGAAGTTCTGCTGATATCAACATTCAAAGTAAAAAGGGCAAGAGAGAGGGTTATGAGGTGTATTGGGGTATATCACCCCTTTTTTAATTTATAAATTTGAAGTTTAAGAGTGTGGGGAGTGCATTCAACAATTCCTTGGCCCTGAGGATTGTATGGAATACTTGTTTTGAGAGCCATAGAGAAAGTGGAGCAAAAGGAAAAGACTTTACTAATATAAGCAGGACCATTGTCTGTCTTAATGAATTTCTACAACAGCAAAAGCATTTAAACAATGAGCAATAACACTTAACAGCTTCACCAGAGGCTGCAGAGGCAAAAATGACACCAGAGTAGGTGTCAACTGTAAGAGTAACAAAAGTTAAGGAACATGGGTCATATCCATTTGCCATATCTGACCTGGTAAAAGACCACGAGGGTTCACACCAAAATGAACAGATGGTAAGCAAAACATTTGCTCTTTTCAGGATGTAGAGGAATAATCCATAACAATGAGTGGGGGGAAATCCTGTATCAATGCTCCCCTTTCAAATAGAAGCTCTGACTTGCCGTTAGGGGAAAAGGGGCGCTGACTGCTCCCAAGTGCTTCCTGCTGAAGATGGACAATGATGTGGGGAGGAGCAGTTAGAGGTTTGTCAATCTTAACTTTGGAGGTAGGTAGCTTTCCCCAAGCTTGTAAAGCTAATTAATTTGCTGATAGGCTTCAGGTGGATAAAAGCCTGAGCCCCACCCCCCCAATAGTAAAAGGAATGTTATTTTGTCCTTCAGCCTGCTCAGCAGCCCATTCTAACCTCCACAACAATCTCCTCCAGAAAGGCAAGCCTTAGCAGCTGACAAGCAATCATCAGGAGGGAGAGCCTCACCACTCAAAGCATCTACCAAAACCAAAGCAAAAGGAGCTGTAGGATCACTCTGAGCATATATACGCCCGTCCCAACTCCCTAAGGGCTTCAAAAGAAAGAGACTGATGCTCTCTAATACAGCTGCCTAAGAACCATCCAGATAGTCTCCTTGGTCAGAAGCTTGTGCAAGGGTTTTTTGTAATGAAGATTTTAACTTTAACCCCTTGCTTCAGTGCCTTCCTTGGGAAACCTGCTGAACAAAGTATTTCTAGTTTTTGCCCCTAATGTTACAGCTTCTAGTTTTAACCTAACTATTTCCCGTGAAATCACAGGCACATAACACATTGACATACAGATAGACTTACTCCCGACTATGATTACGCGTCCCCCCCCCCCCAAACTTACTACTGTAAACTTTCACCTTTTTTCTTCTCATGGGGGCTTTCCTCACCTGCTTAGTTCCACTTTCCCATGGAACCAGAGGGGAATGATAGGGAACAAAGATTCCCTCACCTGCTTGGACTCACTTTTCTGTACTCAGGTCCCTGCTCACTACCCGGGGTGAGAAGGGAGAGTTGACCTGAGTGGAAATGGTGGGAAAGGAAGAAAATAAAATCATGAAAGACAGGACACAAGGGCGGCGCCTGTGGCTCAAAGGAGTAGGGCATCGGCCCGATGTGCTGAAGTGGTGGGTTCAAACCCAGCCCCAGCCAAAAACCGCAAAAAAAAAAAAAAACCAAACAAAAAAAAGGAGACAAAAGATAGGATGGCATCAAGAGGACTGACAGAGGTGATAACTGCAGCCAGCACCTGAATTGTGGAAACAGCTTCACTTATACAGTATCTTAACTAGGTTGCATAAATCTTAGCACATGAGGTAGAGATCAACCTTGCTGATAATAAGGAAAGTATGCATGGGCTACATGACTCCTGGCAGGTAGAAAGAATGTTGTTAAAGGGGGAGAAGTGGGTGGGGGTTGCTCCCTGAACATTTCCCGGGCTGTGGGGGCCCTGCTGCCCACTGCCCGCTCCCCACAGTGGCTGTCACATCAATAGAGTTTATACCAATAGAGTTCTAAGCTTACTTTAATTGTTGAAAATTAATTTATTTTCAATCTTCAGAATCTGATTTTCAGAGTACAGGAAGCTTGATTGAAAAAGCAATTGAGTGTAATCAGCTCTTTTTATGTACTTGATTTAGAACTGGTCTGTTGTATCTGATATGAATCACAAGCACTTGATAAATATTCCTGAGAAAACCTGGATAGATCACCTTAGTGAACGTATAATTGCCTCTGAGATTTAGACTGAAATAACCAAATTTAGAATCAAAGGGCACGTTTAATAATTGTATTTTCACTTTCTTAAGACTTTTGCCAAAATAGCAGGTGATAAATTCACTAGACAGTTTTAGAGAAAAAACGGATCTTGGCAATTGGCTAGTAATTTGAGATTAATGTAATGTAGCTTATGAACAAATATTGAAAAGTATTTTATTTATTTTCAGAGAAGTCACTTGTTTTATAAGGCTTTTTGATTAGGAGATTACTATAGATGTAGTAGAGTTTTAAGAGAGTATTTCTCACCAGATAAAGAAAAAAATTTTATAGCTTTTCCGAGTCTCAAATTAAAAAATAAAATTTTAAATTTTTGTGTAAGTATTTGAAATACCAGTAATATTGGATTATGACTACAGCACAAACCAGTTTTTCTATAACTAAAGGCTTACATATGTTTAAGACTTGAGAAAAATGTGAAGATTTGTAAACAGAGTTATGTAAATTAAACTGTATTATATGACAAAAAATTGGCCCTGAATGGACAGGCAGAAACGATATCCAGTATGTTCTAGAATTAGCATATGAAGTAGCATTTCAAGTTACTGAATCAAAGTGTCCAGTAAACTAAAGGATAAAAATAAATATTTTTAAAAAGATTTCCTACATAACAAAGTTCTCTGGAAAGATGATCATCTGTAAGTGGGAAATCATAATTTTGGCTCTGTTTTTCCAATAGCCAAAAGCTCTTATTCTGTTCATTGCACTGTACTGACTAGAATGTTCTGAACAATATTAAATAATAGTAGTGCCAGCATGTCCTCTTCCAGATAACTTCTAAGGGTGCAATGTTGAGGATGATGTTGATTATGGTCTAAGATAGGCATACCTTCACTTGGTAAAGAAATATTCCTACATACCTGGTCTATCAAATGGTGTAATTTCCTCTCCCATCCATAAGAAGAGAGAGACTTCGTGAGCTTTGCTCATTACTATATCCCTAGTCCCCAGAAGTTGCCGGACAGAGGCAGGCACTCAATAAATGCTTGTTGAATGAACAATAAATTATTAAGGGGATTGTATCAAGAAGACTTGAGGTATTAAAGAAATAATCTGTAAAGTTTATTGGGGACCTTAAGAAAAATGATCTAGCAATATTGGAATTATATGTATAAAAAATTATATTAGAAAAAATATATATCCACTAGCTTAAAATAAATGGAATTTCTAATAATTTGTATAATATTTAAAACACGTTTTAAAATGTACAAAGGTCTTTTTTTATTATAAAACCCTAAAACCAGTCGACTGATGTCTACCCCTTTTAAATAAAAAAGAATATCAAGTTGTTTTAGGTAAACTATGCTTACAAAGACTAGTATACAAAGGCTTTTGCATTTTAATGAAAAATATTATGCAACACCATGTTTTCAAATGGTTAAAATTAGTTCCTCTAACCATTTAAGTAGATGTCAATGGGCATATTCACTTATTACATGATCTTTTAAACATATAACTATTTATTTTGCATTTACTATAAAATTATAGTATTTATTGGACTTCATTCAGCTATTTATTCAGCAAATATCCATGAAAGATTTATTGTCATGTGTCATGTGCTAGAAGAATACATTAAAGTCTATTAGGAATATAGGTAATTACAATGCAGCCTATAGGTTTTATAATAGGAGTATTAATAGTACCTGGCAGACAGACCCTTGGAGCATCAATAAGGTTCAACAGTAGAGTTGAAATCTACAACTATATCAGTAAAGTATCAGGACTATCAGGAAAAAAGGCATGGGGGAAGGAATAAAGGACATAGCAAGTACTAGATAGCATATGGAAAGGCACTGAGTTCTGAAAGTATGTAAAGTGTAGTGGGAATAGAGAGAAATTGAATGCGGTTAGAGTATCTGGTACATTTGAAAAATACAAGTTGTACATTTGTTAAGGGTGCAGGATTTTGACTCGACCTGAGTTCTTTTTTTTTAAAGACAGAGTTTCATTCAAATGCCCGTGGTAGAGTGCCTCTTGCCTCAGTCTCCCTGGTAGCTGGGACTACAGGCTCCCACCACAACGCTTGGCTGTTTTTAGAGATGGGGGGCTTGCTCTTGCTTAGGCTGGTCTTGAACTCCTGAGCTCAAGTGATCCACCCAGCTCGGCTCCCAGAGTGCTAAGATTATAGGCATTAGCCACCACTCCTGGCCTTTGACTTGAGTTCTAATTCTGATTCAGCCACTGACTAGCTGGATGACTCTGAGCAAGTAACTAAACCTAAGTTGCAATCATTTTGTCTGTAAAATGGTGATGATTGCATGGAATCGAGTGTTACATCTAACCTAACTAGAGTAAAAGCTCAGTCAATGGTAGCCATTTTTATTTTGTTATGTAGCTATATCTGTTAGTGACTACTCCATTTAAGTAATATTGAATAGCATTTGCCATCTCTTTCTGAGAAATTTTCATTCTGTGACATTTTTGATTTTAATTTTTAATAAGAAACTTTTCTTTTTGGAGACAAAGGTTTCATGACGTTGTTGAGGCTGGCCTTAAACTCCTAGGCTCAGGCAGTTATCCAGGCTCCACTCCCTGAATACCTGGGAATACAAGCATGTGCCACCCACTACACTTGGGAATTCAACAGCTTTTAAAACGCCAACCTAATGCTAACTGCCAACATAGATAACAGATAGAGGCTCTTTAAAAGAAAATGATATGATCCTGCAATGGGAATACAAAAGGAAGACAATAGTTTTTAAAGGAAAATGAAGAGGATTACATAATTGTTTGGAAATGATTATCCTTGACTACAAGAATCAGTAGGAAGGGTAGACTGGCAGTTCCAAGGCTGTGGTATTTGTAGTCTTTTGTGATAGTTTTTATTGTCAGGTATTTATGCATGAGAACCCTCTTTTCATATATTTCCCTGGATCAATTTGTCTGGATTTTTTTTTTAACACAGGAGACTCCATTTTGATTCTGACAATTTTCACATAATAATCAATTTACCTTTTCATACAGCGTCCAAGAATATAAAAGAATCGCTTCTGGCTAAACATGGTGGCTCATGCCTGTAATCCTAGCACTTTGGGAAGCCAGGGCAGGTGGATCACTTGTGCTCATGAGTTTGAGACCAGCCTGAGCAAGAGTGAGACCCCCATCTCTACTAAAAAAATGAAAAACTGAGGCAAGAGGATCTCTTGAGCCCAAGAGTTTGAGCTTGCTGTATGATGCCACTGCACTCTACTAAGGGTGACAAAGTGAGACTCTGTCTAAAAAAGAAAAAAAAAAGGTATCACGTCTTCCTGAGCAAAAAAGATGGTAAACAAGGACTCTTAGACCATATCCACTTCAGGGAAAAATTTCTACCCCATAATCAGTGGCTTATGCAACTGCTAGTTATAGAATTTGATATAATTGTTTTAAAAAGTCTTATGGAACATCTACTATATGGCATCTAATAAAGTGGAAAAACTTGGGCAGTGCCTGTGGCTCAGTGGGTAGGGCGCCAGACCCATATACTGAGAGTGATGGGTTCGACCCAGCCCTGGCCAGCTAAAACAGCAGTGGCAACTGCAAGAAAAATAGCTGGACATTGTGGCGGGTACCTGTAGTCCCAGCAACTCGGGAGACTGAGGCAAGAGAATCGCCCTAGCCCGAGAGCTGAAGGTTGCTGTGAGCTGTGACACCACAGCACTCTATCGAGGGTGACAAAGTGAGACTCTGTCTCAAAAAAAAAAAAAAAGTAGAAAAACTTCCATTAATTCAAGCATATGCATGTGATTTTGCACGTGTTTGAAAGCATTTACCTGAGTAACTGTCCCTCAAAAGAATAAGCTGTATTCGCATGTCTCTTTAGATCTGTTCCTTTTCTCCATCTATTGCACTGAAGTTTCTGTGCCTATTTACTCTTGACATCCTAAAATTGGTCTGACAAATATCGTAAATAATGCCCCATGGCCAAATCTAGTAAATTTTTTAATTAGTGCTTTCCGTCACTTCTCAGAATTTAACATGGTTGACTTGCCCGTACCTTTTGAAATTTTCCCTTTCACCCAATGATGCTACACTCACCTGATCACCTACATCTCTGACTAGATCTTCTCAGTATTTTATCTTCTTTTCTGCCCCTTAATGTTGGGAATCTGCAGGCTTCTGTCTTTGGCTCACATTCCCTGGGCTGGTCTCATCCTCCTCATGAGCAGATATGTAATAATATGAGTCTCAAATTTTATCTCCTTCTCTGACCTCTGTTTATTGTCACTGATGTGTACCTACCTCCAGGTTACCAACAAAATATCTCCATCTTGCCATCTTAGAGACACTTAATATCATTATGCCTCAAACTAAATTTAATCTCTTTTTTTCCTCAATTCATTCTGATCTTGATGACTGGCTCCCCTATGCACAATTTGCAACCTATCTTAGCTTCCTCTCTTTTCTTGGATAAATGCCCTCCAAACATCCAACCAGTGTCCAAGTCCTGTTGAGTCTACGTCTTTAACATTTTTTGACCTCTTCTGTCCATTCTTCTTACGCTCAGCAACGCACACCTTGACTATCATGATAGTATCCGCACCCTCACTCTTAGTCAGTTAAGTTGCCTATTTCCTTGATAGAACTTCTCTGGTAGCTTTTCATGGAAATGTGCAAAAATCCAAACCTTACTGAGAGGTCCTACTCCTAATGATCTGGCTTTAGCCATCTTTGTGTCTTGTTTCCATACTTCCTTTCCAGGTCACATAATATCATGTTGTGAAGCTTTTCCTCATCTACAGACTGCAGAGACTTTCATAATCCCCTGTGCAAAGGTAGATTCACTCAGTCCTGTGCCTTCGTTAAAAACCATCTATGTTTTTTTTTTCTTTTTTTTTGAGACAGAGTGCCATGGCATCATCGTAGCTCATAACAACCTCAAACTTGGGCTCAAGCAACCCTCTTGCCTCAGCCTCCCAAGTAGTCGGGACTACCAGCACGTGCCATAATGTCCAGCTAGTTTTTTCTTATTTTAAATGGGTCTTGCCTTGCTCAGGCTGGTCTCAAACTCCTGAACTCAGGCAAGCCATCCACCTCGGCCTCCCAGAGTGCTGGGATTACAGGCATGAGCCATCATGCCAGCCCCAATCTATGGTTTGAATCATGGCTCCCATCATTCTTTATTGAACTTACTTGTTTATATGCATTATTCACCTTGTTTCTCTGGAACCTTGTAGTATTTAAAAGCATTTTTGCATACTTATCAAGCTAGCACTTCCTCAAGGAAGTGGGAAAACAGAAACAACCTCCGTTTTTCCTTTTTAGTAGTGCCTCAAATTGCTGTATCTCCAGCATATAAAAAATATTGCCTGATTGAGAATAGATTCAGTCTATGAATGTACATATCTATCAATATATGACTGGTTGCATATATTGCTATTTCCCAGTTTCAATGTTTTTTGAAAAGACAATGTAATAGTGCCTTATTTTTATTAAGTTGATTTGATCTCCAAAATCATTTTTTGAAATAGTCACTATCATTGTTACTGTTATCATTATTATCATCATCATCTCCATTTTGTATGTGGAGTCTGGAAAATGTTGTGGTAGCCTCCAAGTATACAATGAGGCAGGCTATTCCAGAGGTCCTGGAACTAAAAGGCTCATAGTCTAGATTAAGATGCTTGAATCAGTTAAATCAATTTAAAACATGCAGTGAGAAGCAAGGGGTAAGGGATTGGGTAGATGAAAATATCTAAGACAAGCAGGTAGAAGGACCACATTACTTGCGCATCAGCCAAAATTCACACGACTCTCTCTTGGTCTCATCTGCCTTCTCTGAAGATGGTATAGTTATGAGGATCAGATTTGAGGGGGAGCAAGAAAGTTCAGAAGCAGAGGTTCACTTGCTCTATTAGAAAGAGGTGAGAATATATGGCCACAGCTATAATTCAAGAATGACTTGATAAGTAGCAGTATATGTTTTAAAAACAGGACATTTGGGTTAGAATGGTGGTCAATTTGAGGTACGGGAAGCTGATCCATGCTTTACGAATACTGGGGTTTATTTTGTTTCCCATTGCTATCTATAAGTAACACTCTCATTTCTTTTGTTCTTTCAATGTATGTTTGGGACAGAAATGTCTATTTATTCTATTTGTGTTTAATGTGTCTCATAGGTTAATGATATATTTATTTCCTACATTTAACATTTCTCATTAGTTGCACATATCCCATTTGTTTTTCTTGTCCTTTAAAAGGCAGAATTGAAAAAAGAAAAGGCAGAATTGAGGGCCAGATGTAGTGGTTCATGCCTGTAATTCTAGCACTCTGAGAGGTGGAGGCAGGAGGATCACTTGAGGTCAGGGGTTGAGATCAGCCTGAGCAAGAATGGGACCACAGCTGTGCTAAAAATAGAAAAATTAGCTGGGTGTTGTGGCCAGCACCTGTAATCTCAGCTACTTGGGAGGTTGAGGCAGAAGGATCACTTGAGCCTAGGAGTTTGAGGTTGCTGTGAGCTAGGCTGAGACCATGACACTCTAGCCTAGGGCAACAGAGTGAGACTATTTAAAAAAAAAAATGCAAAATCGAAAATTCTTAAATATAGCAACACAGTTTACATTATGGATGAAGAATCTGAGGCACAAGGCAATTAAGTCATTTCTCCAAACTCCCCACAGCTAGATAGGGCATAGCAGAGTCACGGTTCAAATATAGGAAATCTGGTTCCAGAGCTTACCTTTTTTTTTTTTTTTTCAGATTAATATGAGGGTACAAATGATTAGGGTACATTTTTGTGTTTCTAAGGTAAAGTTCAAGTCAGAGCCTACTTTATAATCTTTATTTTATACTGATTCCTAATTTGCCTGAGAAAACACAGCTAGTAAGTGCTCTTTCCAATAGTTACTTTTGGTGTCTAAGTCCCCTTTGGGCAGGAGATCGGTTTTGTTCATCTCTTATCATCAAGCATAGGGTCTGGACAAATAAATTCCAATTTAACATCTAGAAAATGTAACCTTTGGCGTTTAATTATTTTAGTTATTTAGTTTTAAACTGATTAGCGTAAAGAGATATCTAGTTGCTAGAGAGCAAAAGATAAGGATGTATGAACAGAGATCTCCCTCTGATTGTGAAAGTGACTCTTTCAAAGGTCTTAAGTTGTTTCTCTATGGTTCATTTTCTCTAGTAGGAAATTGGCCCTAGTAATTCTTATCTACTCCCTTCACCAGGGATTGTTACATAGTAACAATAGTATTAACATAGTAGTTTTCCTACTCCTATTACTAGAATAATTACTTCCTCATGCTATCATATCCTTTGTTGTTTTTTAATAGTTGTTTCTGCATTATTGGTTAGATATTATAAAAAGTATAACAAAGTCTATGTATAAATTCATAAAATCAATTAACTGTAAACATAGTTACATGATATAAAAATAATGTTTATATTCTTTTGAAGACACATTTTATGTTACATTTGGAACATGCTTAACATCCTGCAATTTGCTAAATATTCCACAATTTTTTTCATTCATTTATTTTTTGTGAAAGGAAAAAAACTAGCCTTTTGAAAGACGCTATTAAAAATATAAATTATATGCTACTAAAATACTAATATTTTTATTCTACCTTATGTATTTATTTGCATGTTTATTTCTCACTTAGAAAAATATTGTTTTTCTCTAGGAAGTTGACAATAATTTCAATATATAGAAGACTATTTAGAACTCAACATAATGGTTGGTTAGTCCTGGCTATCCATTACAATCATCTGGAAAACTTAAAAAAGTACTGAGACCCAGCCTGACTTCAAGCCATTTTTCAGTCAGCATCTCTATTTTTAAGAACTGTATTTTTAAGAACTTCCCAGATATTCTACAAAATACCTGACTAACACTCTTCAAAACTGTCAAGGTCACCATAAGCAAGGAAAATCTATAAAACTGTCTATATAAGACCAGGAAAGGCAAAGGAGACATGATTTCTAAACATTAGATGGTATCCTAAGTAGGATGCTGGAATAGGAAAATGCTTTTAGGGGAAAACTAATGAAATTCAAATATACCGAGGAATTCAGTTAATAGTAAGGTACCAAAGTTGGTCCTTTAGTTGTAATAAGGGTACCATGAGAAGGTAAGATGTCAACAATAAGAGCAACTATTTACTTTTCTGTAAATTTAAAGTATTCTAAAATAAAATGTTTACTTAAAACATCTGTCTAATATGGAGCCAGGGATGAGAATCACTTAACATAGGAATTTGCTTACACTGTAAACAAAAGGACCCTATGAAATATTGAGCCCAGTTGTCAATTGTCAGGACTTGCTTTCTTACCCTGACCTCACCCCCACCCCCAACCATGGGCTGTTCCCTTAATACCTTAGAGAGATTATATCTCTAGAGGCAGTTCCAGGGAAACACAAATGGACTAATGACAATAAACATAACTGTAACAATCATAATCCTGATAATTATTCACTTCCACCATACAATTAGAGAAGGACTGCTTAGTAAAGAAAAGATACAATTTCTTAATTTTAATAACTATTAAAAACAATATGTAGATTAAATATCATGTCTGTATTTTGATATTCTACTGCTTTGAGAAAATTGTGTAGAGCTAATCTTGGCTAAGAGCTTGTCTCTAACAGAGATAGAGGGGACTTAGATGTCATCAGAAACTTCAGCAGTATTGAGTTAATTTTTCCTTTCCTACCCTTCCCCCTGTGGGGGCAAGGAAAAAAGATCCCTTGTCACACTTCTCTTTTCATAACCATTGCTATTAAAGATATTTTTCATCTGTGTGAATCTCTAGAGCAAAGTCAGAAATGTAGCTGAAGAAATCACTCTGCACAGCAAACTTTTGACAAAACAGTATGTGCCTGGAAGTGGTGTTTTGCAAAGCTCTTTTTAATTTTTTTTGCATACATTATCTAGTTTAGTAAAAATGTTACTGATTTATAATCCAAAATCCCTAAACGCTTCAGATTAACAAAAATATTAAAAACATGTAGTCAATAACATTACAGTCCCAGCTCCCAAACTCCAGGCAAATTAAGAAAAAATAATTTCTCTTCTGTGAGCCTGTTTCCCATCTGTAAAGTGAGTGGATTGTATTAAGCAAGCCTCTTGCTATTTCTACATTTGAGATTTGGTGAGAGGGACTCGGAGAAACAGACTGAAGAGTTTTAGGCCTCTATGGGTCCTGATGGGGGGGGATGATATCGTAGAAGCTGTTCACACGTTTGTGTTTAGTCTAGAGTCCAAAGGTAAACGAGAGGGGTAGAAATGAGCCAACGAGAGACAGGGCACAGTGATCCGCCTGAAGGTCACTCGCAGGACTTTTTCCAGATCCGCGCAGCTAGCAGAGCGTTCGGCTGCTAGGCAACCGCGCCTCAAGGGGGGTGGAGGACCCCAGGAGGAGGTGTCTAAGTCACTACCTTTTTGGTTAGCTGCAGTGCCGTCTCAAAATTAATGAAATCTGTAGAGTTTAAAACTACAGGTATTTTGGCAGCCAAGTTTGGCAAACCTTAAAGCTGAGTTCTGCTCAGAGTGGGTTTTTCTTTTCCCTGTTTTCAGGCGCGATGCGGGCACCTCTCCATCAAGGCCCCAGCCGCGGCGCGTTGCCGGGCAGAGTTGGACGCCGCCTGCTCCCCGCTCCCCGCCCACCGCCCTCCCAGAGCTGGGCCTTGGTCCTTCGCTCGCAGCGGGGCCGCCATGGGCCCTGAGATGGAGCCGCTGCTCCTGGCCTGGAGCTATTTTAGGCGCAGGAAGTTCCAGCTCTGCGCCGATTTGTGCACGCAGATGCTGGAGAAGTCCCCTTATGACCAGGTACCGGCCGGCCCCTGTCAGCCTGTGGATCCTGGCGCCGAGGCTGAGGGCTCTGGGGGATCGATCTCCGACTCCTGGGTGGGGAGTCCGGGGAGGAAGGCCCAGGCAAGGTGACCTTACAACCCGCAGAGACACCCGAAGCGAGCCCTTGTGGAGCCGTGGTTAGCGGATCCCTGCTCGCGGCATCCCTGGGGATCGCGAGTTCTGTGCTATGACCATCCCCTCTTCAAACTTCAGCCTCTTTTTTCCTTGGAGTGTTCTAGAATGAGAGCCCTGAATTTTGCTTTGTTAAGGAACTTTGGTAGTTCATTTATACTTTTATATGGATGGGTTCTAAAGCTGCCTTCTTGCGAGTTATTTTCTAAAAGAAGCGTGTAGAAACAAAGATCTGTGATTATCCACCCCATGCTAACATTGCTGCCTTTTTCCTTTCTTCTTTCTTTCTTTTTCTTTCTTTCTGTCTTTTTTTTTTTTTTTTTTTGAGTCAGACGTGTGATCCTCCCACCTCATCTTTAGACAGTTGTCCAGGAGCGAAGAAGCTTTTGATTAGGAGGCCATGAGTTGAGCGTGAAGGAAATACATAAGTTACAGGAATGAAAATCTAGGAGGGGAAAAGATTTATTTAAAGAAATTACCTGTGCAAAGAAAGCAATAATTGTAGGAAGGAGTCATGGGAAAGAAAGTCTTGAAAGAAGGGGTGCAGGCATTTTATTATAAGAGAACTTGGATAACCTACGCTTAGTATTATACATGGCAAGTGAAAAAGGTGTGAAAAGTACAACTCTGGTAGGCAGATAGCTCCTGGAAGAGGCAAAAAAGGAGAAAATGGGAGAATAAGGGTAGAGAGCTGTGGCATTTTGTCACATTTGCTTCTAGTAAATGCAGAATATATCTATATAGTTTGAGTTCCCCAGCTTTTCCTATAGTGATGTTGCCTTGGAGATGTTAGAAAAAATGGAAAATTGAAGGGAGATGCAAAAGCGGAGGCCAGAGTGTGAACGCTGTTACTAGGCTCTGCCTCAGTTCGGAGCAGATGGATGTTGAGGTGAACATTTTTGTCCTTCACATAGCACATCTTTCTTAGAACAACCTTCTTTGTGGTAATGCCTAGGTAGGGTTCTGTTCGTGTTAGTTCACATTAGTTAATAGAACTGCATTTCCGTAGACAAGCATTTTCCCAAGTGTGTTTCTTGGCATTGTAATCCTATAGATGCTACTCAAAAACAAACAAACACAGGATTCCACAATTAAATATGTTTGGAAATTGGGAAAAATATTGTTCTAGGCACAGTGGTTTTCATTTTCCATTGAGTTAGGGTCATTCCCATTCTGTGTTCCACACAATCCTAATTCCAAGAGTTGCTCAGTAAAAGAAAATTTCCTCATTAAATTCATTTGGAAAATGTTTATTTCTTCTTGGAGATTCAAGATGCATACTAAAGACTCTGAGTAGTTTTGAAGAAACTTAATTTTGCCAATTTTGATTAATCTTAATAATTCTGAAATTTATTTGACCACTGATTCCTTTTTTTTGGCCAAAGGCAAGAGTCTTTTGAAGATGTCACATTGGGAAATGTTGTAGGCAAAATAGAAGTGCTTTTATTAGTGATTAAAACCCCATAATCTTGAGTCTAAAATGTGAATATTACTCCTATCAATTAAAATTTAGGCTGCACTAGGTACTGTGTCAGGATTTTTTATCTGTTCATTTCAATGACTTTTTATTGAGTGTTTACTGCAGATTGAGTATCCCTTATCCCACATGTTTGGGACCAGAAGTGATTAGGATTTTGGAATTATTTATAATGTATTTATCAATTGAACATCTCTAATCCAAAAATCCAAAATCCGAAATGAACATTTTCTTTGAGTTACATGTCAAGGCTGAACAAGTTTTAGATTTTGGATCATTTGGGATTTTTGGATGTTTAATTCTATAAATATTATACTATACATTTCTAATGATTTTAATAACCTTACAAAGTAATTAACTAAAAGGATAGCTAACATTTATTGAGTATTTACTATGCGTTAGGCTTGGTTTACAGGGCTTTGTGCGATATCTCATTTAATCCTCAGCTATTTTAGGAAGCTGGTGGTATTTTATCCATTTTACAGATTGGGTATACACGAAATACAAAATGATATAAATTGTCCAGAGTTACAAAGCTAGTAAACCTATTCCCTTTATCTATATTATGCTGCCACTTGGACTTTTATTTAGTGTAATTTTTCAAAACTGTGATTCTAACCTTTACTCAGTACATTTTCCTGTCTACTGTGCCTTTTTCAAGATTTTAGTTAAGTGTTAAAGAATTTTAATATATCTGTGTACTTGGATTAAAGACTCCAAGAAGTCCTGAAGGAAAAAACCCTATGTGATTTTGATTAAGCCAGTAGCTAGGACTGAGGGTCACTTTTAAAAATCAAGTTTTAAAATTCTTCCTGGACTCCTCCAGGAGACTGTTTCTGGAAGTAATTATCATCCTTAATTTTTCTGATGGTGGTTTCATTGGTTCAGTGGAAGAAGTTAAATGATAGAGAGATTCACAATCTATGAAAAGCTAACAGAAATTTGATTGGAGCAGGAGCAGATTGTCCTCAGCTCCACAGTTAGCAGGTTCACCTTCCTATGCTCCTTTAGCTTCAGGGACATTTATCGAGGCTTCCACATTTTAGAGTACTTTGCCTCTCCAGCTATTTGAATGACTATTGCTATAGCACCAAACTGATTGTACTATGAATGAGTGCCTTATAAGCAGTGTCTGGACACACAGAGGCACAAGGAAATGAAAATATTTCTTCTGAGTGCCAAAGGAATTGATTTTTGCTCTTCTCTTTTTTTTTCTCTCTTCAAAAGAAAAGATAGCTTATGTTTTTTTAAAAAAATGTTACTTTTCACTTTCGGTTCTGCTTGTTTTTCTCCAAGAGGAGAACCTCTCTAAAGTGATTTGGTATTTGTTAATCTTCTTATAAGCTGGTCCAGGGAGCTTCAAAGAGATAACATTTTGGCCCCAATATTTGAGCCTATTGGGATGAGGCCTCCCTGTAAGACTTGTCCACATTTATTTATTTTTGAAAGGATACCATTTTGGTATAATATAAAAAGTCTTTCATTGGTGCCTCATATTTTCTATAAGGACATCTAGATTTTTTTTTTTTTTTTTGGTTCTTGCCAAAATCAGGGTATCAGGCTAGCTAGAGAGATATCATGTACTATGGGATAGCTTGTTTTCTTAGAGTAATACATTTTTGTTTTGCTACAAAAGGATTGAAGAGTAGATTGAATAATAATACAGTGTTTGGGCATAGGGAAGGGTTCTAGAAGAACAATGGATTTTGAGCTACTTTTCCCAGACCCAGAATGGTGGGGAACACAGGGAGGGGTCTACAAGAATTGAAAAATATTAAAGTTCTGATCTGTTAAGAATTAAGAAAGAGGGATAGCTGGATAATTTATTATATCTTCCCCTTTTTGATAAAATATAGTAAGAATAACCAATTCATGGAGATGCATTGTTCTTTTCAAAATACTCTTTAAATTGTGACTGAAATAGTGATAACTAGTAATGATATAAAAGGAGGAAGTACAGAACAGTCCTCCATATAACCATATGACCTAGAGGGAATGCTGGCTTCTACCGCTCATGTTGATCATCCTGATTAGTTGCTTAATCTGATTATTGTTCTTTGTGGTCCATATGTCAGATTCATGGCTTTAAAACCAGTCTTGATTTTTTTTTTTTTTTTTTTTTTAGTTCCATTATAATTAAACAGCTCATAAAACAGATTTTTCAGGCAGTGGGGTTTTTAAAAGACAATGTGCTTTCATTAAGGGGGTAGGTTTCTGATAGATTTCAGATTATTAAAATGTGATTATTAAAGTGATCTGAAGGTGGAACCCTTAGGTGTATATCAGAATGGGGGAAAGAATGTTTTCTAATTGCATTCTCCTCTCTTGCTCCTAACTGCTGCTTATAATGAAAGAGGAGGATGTTATTATTGTAAATGATTTGAAGGTGGTAAAGTGGCTGAACATCACTGGCTTATTAGATGAGAGATGTGGAACCAGTGCTCCCAGGGAGCTAAAGGTTAAGTCGCTGGTTGAGACCATGGCGTGGTGATCCAAGCCAAAAAGCGTATCTTTCTGTATGATTATCTTATTTGTTTCCTCTTTGGGGCCATAGAGACTTAGCCAGACATAATCTTTTGTTTCTGTACACTGGGGCAGTTCACTTTATAAATTTGTATTTCTGTTAAACTATACAGATTACATTTTCACTTGGCTGTTTGGGCACTAGATCTCCCTACTCTTCTGAAACCCATCTATTTCTCTGTTCTTTTTTCAATGTTTGAGACAGAGTCTTACTCTGTAGCTAAGCTAGAGGCCTCAGCCTTGCTGACAGCAACCTCAGAGTTCTAGGCTCAAGCAATCTTCCTATGTCAGTCTCCTAGTAGCTGGGACTACAGACCTGTATCGCCATGCCCAGCTAATTTTTCTGTTTTTAGTAGAGATGGTGTCTTGCTTTGCTCAGGCTGGTCTCAAACTCCAGACCATAGGCAATTCTCTTGCCTTGGCCTCCCGGGGTTCTAGAAGATTATAAGTGTGAGCCACCATGCCTGGGCCATTTCTCTGTGCTCCTGTACTCCTTTTCCCTTCTTTTTATTACTAATTTCTGAGTAATGACTCAGCAATTTAAGAGTAGAGCTGTGTAGACTCATTAGCCAGTGTAAGTACTAGCAGAAATTAGGAAGTCACATTCAGAATTATCTTGAGGTTTATTTCCCTGAAGTAATAGCAACAACCTAAGAGAGAACGCTGTGCTCTAGGGAGGGAGGGAGGAAGGAAGCAAACGGATGTGACTTGAAATTGATGGTAATAAGTATTTACTGATTCTAGACAGTGGCATTCTACTTTCTGTGGCCTTTTACTTTGAAGGGGATTCTGAGAGAAGCTTTAATTTGATCTGTCACAAGTGGGAGCCAGTTATGAGTTCTGAAAAGGGGACAATAGATGGTTTAGTGCTTATCTGTTAACTTGAATAAGCTTCATAGTATATGTGAAAGAATAATCTGAAAATTGTGAAGTATTCTCGAAAAGGCAAGGTTTTATTATTAGTCCTTAAAGCTATTCCTGTGAAGTAGGTAATATTGTTCCAATTTGAGAGGGTGATGAAGGGTGTATGCCTTGTTCAAGGTTATATAGCTAAGTGGCTCCCTAAGGTCTTCTGACTCTAGGGTGAGGCCCTGTACTTTTTACTCCCCTGCATTGATACCTGTAGAAATAGTTTGCTAGACCAAGTAAACCTAGCTTGTGGTTCTCTATATAGGTGGATTAATTTAAATCACAGTTACTTAATAATAAACTATTATTGAGAGAGCTCAAAGATGAAAGCCTCAGTATTTTATTAAAAAAAGTTTTGCCCCATCTCCAAATTAAAATATCCTGACTCTTTTCCTTCATAGTCTTGTTCCTGGTAGATCTCCAGAGAGCTGTGCCTTCCCCTAGGCTTCCCATGCAGGAGTGGGGAGCCTACTGCTTTGGGGCCACATGTAGCCTTCTGGATCCTTAAGTGCAGCCTTTTAACTGAGTCTAAATTGTATAGAAAGGGGTACAGCGGAGAAAGATGAAGCTTTTCTTGACTCCTTTGGTGGTTAAAAAAGAACAATCTTGAAACCAAAAGCCCACAGGTTCCCCACCCCTGGATAGAGATGATAGTGTACCTATATCTCAAAGGGTGATGGTAAGAGCTTTCATTAATACATAGTAAGAAATCAAAAATGTTATCTGCTATGCTCTTGTCTCTAGATAGCTAGAGATATTTGCATGTAGGATTCCCTCGTTTGTATTCTTCTGAAAGGTAATCTGATAAGCATTTGTGAGGAAAACGTCCAGTGAAATGGACAAGGATATTGAATACAGTTCATAAATCATTGGCACTCAATAATTACCAGAATAATTTCCCTTTTATTGACTCCCTTCTTATCTCCTGTGTCTTCTTTTTTTCTTCTTTTTACCTTAGGTGTCTGTAATTTGTCCCTAAGCTGAGTATAGCATTTGACACATTGTATAGTGATATATTTAATTAGGTGCCTTCCCTCATAGAATGTTTTCAGTACCTACCTGGTGACAGGTGTGCCAGGAGCATGTTTTGGAATTAATGTGTCTCTACCTCCTACCCTCTTAGGGCTGGTCTCCAGTCTCTTAACTACATAATTTCTTGCCCCTCTCTACGCTTCCCCACTCTCTGGGCCTCTGCTTTTCTTCTCTGACCTTCACATTCACATGATGGCTTCACGTCATTTCCCCACTTGCTCTTCACCTGCACAGTCAGTCGCAAACATGTTTCTGAAGGGCAGATGCACAAAAACAGAGATCACAGACCTTCATCAGAGAACAGAATCCTGCAAGGCTGAGCGAGTGGTTTCTGTTTGGGCCACTGGAGGAATCTACTTGCCCTTGGCAGGATAACAAGCCTCTAGCTCTTACTTAGTATCAGTAACTTCTATCTCCGTTAGCTGTTTTCCTTTTCAGGCATTGTCTGCAATCACCTCTGGTAAACTACCCTCCTCCCATTTCTGTACTGGACTCATTGTATGTCTCCTAAACCTTCAGTCCTTCCTGATTAGTTCCTACTCATTTTTTTTGAGGCACTGACACGAAAGAGCACCTGCTTCTCTCAACTATTTGTGTGAATTTGAACAAATTACTTAACATCTCTGTATTTGTTTCTTTAATTGTAAAATGGATAATAATTCCTACCTGCTTCCCTCAGCTGGTTATTAGGAGATTCAAATGAGATAATGGGCCATTCAGATATGTACACAAATAAATAGAAGGAAGAACAGAAAAGGCCACTTCTTCCAACTGCCATCTCGTTCCCTGTTATCATTGTGTTTCCTGAAGTATCAACTGTGTTTAGGAAATCTGTACTTTTTTCAGAGCCTTCTCCTGCACACTGGAGTTGAAAACCTCCACTTGCTATTGTATTTAGTTGCTCTTTTGTGTTCAGTTGATTATTAAATGTGCCCTAAATTCCACCTTCTAGGGCCTTTACTTTCTAGTCCGATCAGCCTTTTCCTTTCATGTTCTTACTATGTGTCATGCTAAGTAAATATGTATCTTTGCATGGTGCCTATAGGGTTTGCACATTAGTTGCACTGATAATATGTTCTTTCTTTTTTTTGGGGGGGGGGGACAGAGTATTGCTTGTCACCCTAGGCAAGGGTGACATACTTTAGTGGTGTCATTATAGCTCACTGCTACCTCAAAGTTCTGGGCTCAATCGATCCTCCTGTCTTAGAATCTGAGTAGTAGAGACTGCAGGCCCATGCCACCACACTGGCTGGTTTTTTCTACTTTTGGTAGAGATGAGGGGTGTTACTCTTGCTCAGGCTGGTCTTGATTTCAAGCGATCCTCCTGTGTCCTGTGACTCACTGCTCCTGGCCTGATAATATATTCTTAAAAATATATTTGTGATATTCTTT
This sequence comes from Loris lydekkerianus, assembly GCA_963574355.1. Classification (NCBI taxonomy): domain Eukaryota; kingdom Metazoa; phylum Chordata; class Mammalia; order Primates; family Lorisidae; genus Loris; species Loris lydekkerianus. The sequence continues at coordinate 25,571 of CAUYPK010107124.1, forward strand.
TTGGATTTAGAGCCATAGAAAAGAAGGATCTTTTTCTTTTTTTCTCTCCTTTTTCTGTTTCTTAGTAATTTCCCCAATAAAATATGCTACAGGTTAAGTGTGCAACAGTTAACTGCTGACTAGACAGACATGTAAGTGTACATGTTTTATAGATAAATTTGGTTTAAATCTGATTTTTTTTACTGATGGGTTTATATTTAATTTGTGTAGAAAAAACCTCAGATGCTGAGCTTATCAGCATCTGGCACTAGTGTATACTATGTACTTTATTTATAAAAATCTTGAGGACATTACAGTCAGAATTAATCTGTCATTGTTAGCCATAAATTGCATTACATTTATGTGGAATAGAAGAGTTTATATTATTTGGTGTAAAGTCTGAGTGTTTTAACCACCATGAGCTTATTCTTGAGTATGAGGAAATACTTCCTTGGTATAGTTATATAATTATTCTTAATTCGTGAGATAGTCTCTTAATTATGTAAGTAGTTAACATATCTTTCTTTGTGCTCTGAATGATGTTAAATTAATTCGAATTTTCTCACCAAAGAAAATTTAGCATTCTTCAGTGTATGTTAGTTTTACAGAACTCTTGAAGCACTTGTAGAGAAAGATTAAAGTCAATATTTAGATTTTTATTGGATGAGAGTTTACCTACAAATGCTTGGTTAGTCATGAAGACTTTTTATTTTATAAATTGCTTCTTTAAAAGCTTACTACTTTCCTAATGCTTTCCAGGAACCAGATTCTGAATTGCCAGTGTCTCAGGTAAAGAAAGGATTAGCTGCAACCTGTAGTTTAGAGAATAATTGCTATTGCTTAGCTGTTGCTATAGATTAGAAAATGTGCTACGTATCTACTTTTGATGTTCTAAAATTAGCCATATCTACCTGACATCCTGGACCTTCTTACATAGATAAACTTATATTTCCAATACTTTCGTGTATATGGATAGGCTTGTAGAACTAATCTACTATGTTCATTAAGTCTTGGAGCTTAAATAGTAATGACCAAGATTGGCCAGAGGATGAGAAAAATAAAAGAGGAGCCAAGGGGAACGCTGCACTTAGAAAGCTCCCTGAGAAAGGGAGTTCTACTGGTTTGTGATGGAGTGCAGAAAAACAACAAATAACAACAAGGGTGTCAGTAGAGCCACAAGTGTCTGAAAAGACAGTACAGCAGTGAGTTTCAAAGCACACTGGTGTGCCGTGAGAGGATCTTAGGTGTCCTGCAAAAAATTATAAAGGTTATTAATTAAATTATTTTCAAAAGAAGTTCAAAGCACAGTAAGTATATTCTTTTTTTTATCCTTTGTTTTGATCAACATTATCTAAGTGTGCTATGGAAGTTTAACTATGCCATGAGATAAAAAAGGTTGGAAAACACTGCCATAGAGGATAGGACGGTGTGTTTTGAGCAAAGAGTGGGCCAATTCTGCTTGGAAAGGTTGATCTTCACTAACCTGGGAGCTCTAAGAGGGAAATGCCTGCTGCAGTGAGTGAGGCTGAGGGAAGGGACGCTGGCCAGACAACCACATCTACAAGATCAACTTGGTTAAGGATGGGAGGCAGCCAGAGAGACCTACTAATGAGCTAAGAGACCAGGGAATGAATCAGGAGGAATGCCTGGGAGAGAGGAGGTCTGGTGAGGGAGATACCTGGCCAGTGAAGCTTTTAGCCCCAGAGAACTTTCAGTGAGTCTGGGAATAAGGAAAAAGGATACAGAGAGCTATAAATCAGAGAGCTTAAATGTTACCAGGTATTTACCCTGCCATGGGAGATGGAATGTTAACAGTGTTTTTTAGGTAAATAAGCTATTTGAACCTCATATGGGCTTTGTATGAGTAATCATCAAATCTTTTAGAATAGAAAGCATTTGGCAAAACACTCTTCAGGAAGCCTATATAACATTAAACAAACACTGTACATAGTCCAAAATGTGGCGCTCTATTCTTTGAAAAGATGACATTTGTCTTTTGAATGTTCAGAATCTTGATTTATGTGATAGATGGGAAAACTGTTTTTCTGTAATATATGTACAAGTCATTCTAGAAGGATCTAGGCTGGGTGGTAACTGATGCCTATAATCCTAACACTTTGGGAGGCCAAGGCTCTAGGACAGGCGTCCTCAAACTTTTTAAACAGGGGGTCAATTCACTGTCCCTCAGACCATTGGAGGGCCAGACTATAGTTAAAAAAAAAAAAAAAAAAAAAAAAAAAAAAAAAAATAAAAATAAAAAAATAAAAATAAAAAAATAAAAATATAAAAATAAAAAAACAAAAAAGAAACCAC
>CAUYPK010107129.1:0-11746 GCA_963574355.1 Loris lydekkerianus
TAACTGGGTTATAGCTTTCATAAGAAAGCCATAAATTAGTTTCATAGTAGGGCAGAGTACATTGCATACTTTTTCTTTCATTCTTGAGATAGTTTACTACGAAGAATATGTTCCAGCTCCATTCATGTAAACATGAAAGAGGCAAAGTCTCCATCTTTCTTTAAGGCCGCATAATATTTCATGGTGTACATATACCACAATTTATTCTTCCATTCATGGATTGATGGGCACTTGACTTTTTCCATGACTTAGCAATTATGAATTGGGCTGCAATAAACATTCTGGTACAAATATCTTTGTTATGATGTGATTTTTTGTCTTCTGGGTATATACCTAGTAGAGGAATTATAGGATTGAATGGCAGATATATTTTTAGATCTCTAAGTTTTCTCCATATATCTTTCCAAAAGGAATGTATTAATTTGCATTCCCACAGCAGTGTAGAAGTGCTCCCATTTCTCCACATCTACGCCAACATCTCTGGTCTTGGGATTTTGTGATATGGGCTAATCTTACTGGAGTTAGATGATATCTCAAAGTAGTTTTGATTTGCATTTTTCTGATGATTAAAGATGATGAGCATTTTTTTTATATGTCTGTAGGCTGTGCACCTGTCTACTCCAGAGAAGTTTCTCTTAAAGACCCTTGCCGAGCCTGCAATGGGATCACTTGTTCTTTTCTTGCTAATACGTTTGAGTTCTCTGTGGATTCTGGTTATTAAACCATTGTCAGAGACATAACCTGCAAATATCTTCTTCCATTCTGAGGGCTGTTTGCTTGCTTTACTTACTGTGTTCTTGGCTGTGCAGAAGCTTTTTAGTTTGATTATGTCCCAGTAGTATATTTTTAAAGCTCCTTCAATTGCCCAGGAGGGGGGATTCTGCTCATAAAATATTCACCCAGAACGATTTTTTCAAGAGTTTTCCCTGTGATTTCTTCTTGTATTTTTTTTTTTATAGTTTTATTCCTTACGTTTACATCTTTAATCCAGTGAGAGTCTATCTTAGTTAATGGTGAAATATGTGGGTCCAGTTTCAGTCTTCTACAGGTTGCCAGCCAGTTCACCCAGCACCCTTTGTTAAATAGGGAATCTTTTCCCCACTGAATATTTTTAATTGGCTTGTCAAAGATCAAATCACTGTAAGTAGCTTGGTTCATCTCTTGTTTCTGTATTATGTTCCATACTGTTTCATCTCCTTCTCTGTTCTTGTGCCAGTACCATGCTGTTTTGGACACTATCGATTTATAGTACAGTCTGAGGTCTGGTCGCGTGATTCCTCCTGCTTTGTTTTTATTTCTAAGTAATGTCTTGGCTATTCGAGGGTTTTTCTGATTCCATATGAAACTATGTGTTACTTTTTCAAGATCTGTAATGTATGAGAGTGGAGCTTTAATAGGGATTACATCAAAATTATATATTGCTTTGGGTAATATGAACATTTTAACAATTTTGATTCTTCCTAGCCATGAGCATGCTATGTTTTTCCATTTTTTAACATTTTCAGCTATTTATTTTCTTTGAGTTTCATAGTTCTCTTTATAGAAATCTTTTACGTTTGTTAAATAAACTCCCAAATATTTCATCTTCTTTGGCACTACTCTGAATGTAATAGAGTCGTTGACTTTTTTTTTTTAGGTTGACTATTGTTGGTATATGTAAAGGCTACAGATTTATGGATGTTGATTTTGTATCCTGAGACACTGTTGTATGTCTTGACCCCTTCTAAGAGTTTGTAGTAGAATCTCTGATGTTTTCCAGGTATACTGTCATATCATCTACAAAGAGTGAAAGTTTAATCTCTTCTAACCATATAAGGATACTCTTGATAGCCTTTTCTTTCCTAATTGCAATGACTAAAACGTCTATTGCAATGTTAAGAAGCAGCGAACACAATGGACAACCTTGCCTGGTTCCTGATCTGAGTGGATAGGATTTCAATTTAACTCCATTCAATATGATATTGGCCTTGGGTTTGCTGTAGATGGCCTCTATCAGTTTAAGAAATGTCCCTTCTATATTAATGTTCTTAAGTGTTCTGAAGAAGGGATGCTGAATATTATCAAAAGCTTTTTCTGCATTCATTGAGAGAATCATATGATCTTTCCTTTTTATTTTGTTATGTGCTGAATTATATTTATAGATTTACGTATATTGAAAGAGCCTTGAGACCCTGGGATAAAACTGACTTAGTCATAATGTATAATTTGTTTCATGTGTTGTTGGATTCTGTTTGTTAAGATCTTGTTGAATATTTTTGCATCTATATTCATTAGTGATATTGATGTATAATTTTCCTTTCTTATTGGGTCTTTTTATGCTTGGTGGATCAGGGTGATGTTTGCTTTATAGAATGTGTTGGGTAGTATTCCTTCTTTTTATGTATTTTGGAACAGGATGAGTACTATAGGTACTAGTTCCCCCTTTAAGGGATTTGTAGAATTTAGACATGAAGTCATCTGGTCCTGGGCTTTTCCTTTTAGGGAGATTTTGTATGTTTGATGCTATTTCAGAACTTGATATAGGCCTGTTCAACATTTCCACTTGATTCTGGCTAAGTTTGGAAGGTGACGTGCTATCCAAGTATTGGTCAATTTCCTTCAGATTTTCATATTTCTGAGAATAAAGTTTCTTGTAGTATTCATTAATAATTTTTTGAATTTCTGAGGAGTCTATTGTTATTTCATCTTTGTCATTTCTGATTGATAAAATGAAATATTTTACTCTTTTTTTCCTGGTTAGGTGGGCCAATGGTTTATTTTGTTTATTGACCTTTTCAAAAAAACAACTTTTTGATTTATTAATCTGTTGTGTAATTTTTTTGTTTTCAATTTCATTTAATTTTCTTCTTCTTTTGGTTAGTTTTTTCCTCCTATTTCATTTTCAGTTAAAATGTTCTTTTTTTTTTTCTAGTTGCTTGAGATGTCCCATTAGATTGTTAATTTCCTCTCTTACCGTTCTCTTGAGGAAGGGTTGCAGTGCTAGAAGTGCCTTTGTGGTATTCCAGAGGTTCTGATAATTTGTCTTTTCATTGTCATTTTGTTCCAAACATTTGATAGTTTCTTTCTTAATCTCATATATGACCCAAATATCATTCAGGATAAAGTTATTTAACTTCCATGCTTTTGTATGAGTGAGCAGATTCTTGTTACTTAGTTCAAATTTTATTCTATGTTGGTCCAAGAAGATGCAAAGAATAATTTCTATTCTTTTAAATTTGTTGAGGTGAGATTTTTGACCTAAGATGTGATCCATTTTGGTGTATGTTTCATGAGCTGATGACAGGAACGTGTATTCAGTTTTGTTAGGATGAATTGGTCAGTAAATGACTATTAAATCCAATTGTTGGACGGTTAAGTTTAAATCTAAAATTTTTTGCTTAGGCTCTCTTTGGGGAATCTATCCAACCTCACTAAAGGGGTGTTAACATCTCTGACTACAATAAAGCTGGAGGAAATGAAGTTGCTCATGTCCGTTAGTGTTTTTCTTTTAAATTGAGGTGCATTCTGTTTGGGTCCATAAATATTAATAATTGAAATCTCATTACATTGAGTATTACCCTTAATGAATATGAAGTGACCATTCTTATCCTTCCTTACTTTTGTTGGTTTAAAGCCTATTGTGACTTCAAATAAAATTGCAACACCTGCTTTTTTTCTGATATATGATTGCCCGAAATATGGGCGACCCTCCTTTCACTCTGAGTCTATATTTATCATTTGAGGTAAGATGAAATTTTATAGGCAGCAGAAATCTGGCTTGAGGTTTTAGTATTCAATCAATCAACATGTGCCTCTTTAGAGGACAGTTTAAGACATTCACATTAATGGAGAATATTGGTAAGCCTGGTAAAAATTCGAGTATTGAGTTTTTCGAATGTCCAGTGGACATTTTTAATCCTTTCACCACTGTGGAAGTTGGAGTTTGATCAAAAGTTTCTAAGTGAATTTACTTTTGTGGTAGAGGATTGTGCTGGTCATTATGGAGGATAGGTTTGAAAATATCCTGAAGATCTGGTTTGGTTATGGCAAATTTCGCCAAAATGTGAATGTTATTAAAGTATTTAATTTCTTCATCAAAATGAAACTCAGTTTAACTGGATACAGGATCCTGGTTTGAATGTTCTTTTGCTTTAGGAGATTAAAAGTCAATGACCACCCTCTTCTGGCTTGAAAGGTTTCAGCAGAGAGATCTTCAGTCATTCTAATTCTCTTTCCTTTATAGGTAATGATTTGTTGCGTCTAGTTGCTTTCAGAATTTTCTCCTTCATATTGACACTAGTGAAGTTAATTATTATATGCCTGAGAGATGTCTTGTTTGGATTGAGTAGTGCTGGGGTTCTGAAACTGTCTGCTATCTGGGTTTCAGAATCTCTTTACATATCTGGAAAATTCTCTTTCATAATTTCATGGAGAAGGACCTCTGTGCCTTGTGAAGCCACTTCATCACTTTCAGGGATTCCAATGAGACGGATAGTAGCCTTCTTCGAATTATCCCAGAGCTCTCTGAGAGAGTGATCTGTTTTTGCTCTCCATTTCTACTCTTCTTTCAGAGTTTGGGAGTGTTCAAACGCCTTGTCTTCAATGTCAGAAATTTTTTTCTTCTGCCTGCTCCACTCTGTTACTGAGTGATTCTACTGTATTTTTCAGATCTTTGAGGGCTGCAAATTCCTGCTTCAGTGCATCAAAATCTTTGTTGGTTATGTCTTTAAATTCATTATGTTTTTTGAGATAATTTTTGAATTTCTCCTCAACTTTCTAATTCTGACTTTTGAATTGTTCTTCAGATTTCTAATTCCAGATTTTCCTCTGCTCTATTAATTTTCTTTGTAATCCAAATTCTGAATTCGATTTCTGATGTCTCGGACAGCTGTTTATGAATGGGATCTTAATTTATATCTGCTGTATCTTTCCTTGGGGGGGGGGCGGTTGATCTATTCTGGTTATTAATGTTACCATAGTTTTTCCACTGATTGCACCCCATGATTACTTTACACCATTTGATTTTTTCCCTGGAGCCTTGTTGAGGACCTGTGCAGTGCTAGAGCCTGAATTGTTGGGGACCTCTTTGATGTGGTGGGCTAAGTGGTTCTGTCTTGTTTTCAGCTGGTCTCTGTTAGACCCTAGTGAAACAGTTACTCTGTTTTGAAGTATCAGCTGTGGAGAAATACCAGTAATTAAGTCATCCCGCCCTCCACAGGCAACAATTGGAAAAGTAAAATGAAACCTTCCTACCACCACACACCCATGGCACCACTTGAATAGTCCTCAGGTGATTGGATGAGTTAAAGTGGTCCTATTCAATTGTCTCAGTCAGCATCTGTCTCAGGTTGGAGAACTTAAAAGCTCTCTGGCAACTGGAATGCAGGGGTCTGGTGACAACTCAAATATGACTTGCTTCAGTGCTTCGTAAAGTCCAGAGGACCCACCCTGCAAATAGATTAGTCTTGGAAGGTTGATATCTCCTTTTCCACCTTACAGCTTTGTCACACCCAGTCACTGCTAGCCCCACAGGGCTGTGACCCAGTCAGTTGTTTCCAGTGAGCAGATTCTACAGAAGTTTGCACCTGCCTAAATCACTAGGAAGTCTGCATCTGCTCAGCCAGGCCACTGCTCTATGCCTCTGTCCAGCAGGGCTCAGTGAGGCCTGTCAAACGTGGACACTTGATGGAGGCTGGGGGGTGTTCACTCAGTTCCAGCCCCACCCTTGATTGATGGTACTGGCAGAACAGAACAACCTTGTGGGAGTTTCTGTCCCAGCTAAATTACTCTGAAGAAGAGGGGCTGATTTGAGTTCCCAGAACCTGTGCCTCAGGCCCTGTCTTAACTCCTACAGTTTTGTATTCGCAGCATGGTTAGCTGTCAGCTCTAGCCTTTTGTCCTCCTTTGTCTATAGGCTGATGATCCCCTGAGGGCTGGGTGCATCTTAGGCTCAGTAGAGTGATCCTCTGGGTCAGCCCACTCTGGGAGTTTCCTGGGTCTGCATGTGAATTTTCTAGTCCTTGCATTCCACCCAGGCCAGTACCGCTTCAGGCAAACTGTTTACTCATGGGGCCTGTGTTTCAGTCCCAGATCTGTTATGCGATGGTTGCCATCTGAGAAGATGCCTGGCCTCCTCTGGTTGCCCAGGGAGACAGGGGGAGTGTCTTCGTGATATCCAGGCATGGGCCTTGTTGCTAAAGACAGCTGCTGCTCTGCACCTTGGGGCACTGCTGCTCTGGCATGATTTCCTCTTAGCCAACCATCGTCTTCACTCTACTGTGCCACAGAATCAGCAATGACCAGCTGAAGTCCAGGTCCTGTCCACACCCCTTGAGAAATCACCCAAGAATCTGGACTCCTGGGGGACAGGCCTCCAGACCTTAGAGTGAGAGTGGAGGGGAGTGCTAGGAGCTCAGAATTGCAGGTCGTAACACAAAACTCATTGAGCCCAAATGAGCAAACAAACAGATACAAAGGCTACCAGGCACATGAGCCCATAGATACACAAACAGACAGAGACACATAGACATACAGACAACACCCACTCCAACAACAACAAATAACTATTAAAGTAAAAATAGTGGTAATCCTAAAATAGTTGAAAAAAAGCAAAAAATGTTGTTCATAAAATAGTTAAAAAAGAATAAAAAAGAAATTAAAAGTAGAAAAATAGAAATAAAAATATATATATAAACAATAAAAAAATAACTATAGCTCCTCCATGAAAATGGTGAGGAAAAAAGAGAACAAAAAAAAAAAGAAAAAAGAAAAAAAAGGCACCAATTACAAAAATATTATTCTTGTATGTATGTAGAAATATATATCTATATGTATGATCAACTTACGAAGGAATATATTTATAATGCAATATACTTTCTGGACACCAGGTGGCACTTTGAGTGATACAAGGCTTATACCTGATTCACAGTTTATACTGTTACCAAGGTAACCACCCTATCTGGCTGATCACCATTTGGAGTTTCTGTAAAAGTTTGTCACCTAACTATTTTGCAACCTCAGGTGCTCTGTTCCAGACAGCACTCCTATCTGACCTCCCAACTCAGTTCAGGATTCCACACTTCACAAATCTTTCCACTCTGCTCCCACATTCTCTGGAAAACTGGCAACTGCAATCAGCTGTGGGGGAAGGTGTTGGCTGCGGCTTCTGACTTGTCTCGAGGCTGCAGCTGGTTCCCGTGGCTGCAGCGCTCAGGAAACTTATTCTCAGTGTGTGGTTCAGACTCTTCCTTTTGAATATAAACTTTTTAGTCCAGCCATCCACCAGTTCACCACACAGTCTGAAATTACAGCCCCCTCCAACATTCCCCACCAGGAATGCTCCGGTCTATTTAATCACTCCTGTTGTTCTGGGGGAAGGTGTCTGCCATTTCAGATAGTTCCAAATATCTGTTTCCCGGGTAGGATCCCTTCCCTTCAATTTTCCATTGGGTTGCCCAGCTCCCCGTGGTTTTGAGTGACTCTCCTTTTGGGGCCCACCCTCAGCTCAGGAATAAATTTTTGTCAGTTGGGTTTTGCCAGTAACTGCAAGCTGCTATCCTCCATAGGGAGGGGCCTGCCAGCCAGCATGGCCAAGCAGGGAAAAATCTCTACAATAGAGTCTGTGGTTTTAAATTACTCCTTATATACAGCAATCTGACAATTAACTGAGCATCTCCCTCTGTCCATCCACACCAATAATCCACACACAGGAAAGGTGAAGACCCCTCTTCCTTTCACCTGATTACTTGGGAGAGGTGGGTTACACTTCCGTCCCATCCACCATCATGCTCTGCCTCCAACTTCTACACTTTTAAATTTGCTGAGGTTAAACTTCTGTCCTAGGGTATTATCTATTTTGGAGGATGACCCATGGGCTGATGATAAGAATGTACATTCAGTTTTATTAGGGCGAAATGTTCTGTTGAGTTTTGTAAAGTCCATTTGTTCTAGGGTCAGGTTTAAGTCTAATATTTCTTTGTTTAGTTTCTTCTTGGAGAATCTATCCAAAACTGTCAAAGGGGTGTTAAAATCTCCAACTATTACAGTGAGGGAAGATATCAAGTTGTTTATATCCATTAGGGTCTGCTTTATGAATTCATGAGCATTCTGATAGGGTATATAAATGTTAATTATCAAAATCTCTTCATGTGGGGTGTTTCACTTGACAAATATGTAGTGACCATCTCATCATTCTTTATCTTTGTTGATTTTAAGCCAATTGTATATGATACTAAAATTTCAACCCCTGCTTTTTTTCTGGTTTCCATTTGTCTATATTATACAAGTGAAGGTCCATTCCTTCACCCTGAGTCTACATTTATCCTGTAAGGTTAGTTGAGATTGTTGTATACAGCATATATTCAATTTGAGATTATGTATCCAGTCTGCCAGCCTGTGTCTCTTTAGAAGACAATTTAAACCATTCTCATTATATCCATATCTTCGGTGACTTGGGCTTTGAATTCATTAATTTCTTGAGAAATATTTAGAACTACTTTTTGGAATTCAATATCTGTCTTTTCTTCCATTTTATTTATCTTACTTTCATACATATTTTGCACTCAATTTCTGATATTGCTACCATTTGTCCATGCATGAAATCTTCAGTTCTATCTCCTTTGTCTTTTCTTGGGGGAGGGGATTGATCTACTCTGGTTATTCATGTTGCCAGAGTTCTTCTGTTAGTTCCGCACCATGTATATTTTCCACCATTTGATTATTAGAACTGGTAGGGTGAGATTGAATTGGGGTTTCCAGGTAGTACAGATAGCCCCTTACTGAAGCACTTGGTTTTGTAATTGTGGCTTATCTCCTACAACCTTACAAAGGCCCCTTTCAGAGTTTTTGCCAGAGACTCTGAGGATCTACTTGGTGAGATATCACAAGCTACCTCTGTTTTGAGATCAGCCAACCTCTACCCTATTCTAGGAAACCACAGTATTAGGTTTAAATCTCAAATGTGAAAAGGTACAAACAGCTGTGGTGCCCAGTCCCCACCCTTCAGTTCCTTTTGGCTACAGAATTTCAAAGGTAAACTTCAGAATGCCCCTGAGAAGACAGCCCCAGACATGGTTTCCAACAAAATTGTCTCAAGCAGTGAAAACCCTGCCCAACAGAGAGATTCAAGAGTCACCAACAGCACACTTCAATCCAGGGATCCACACTACCACCCACCAGAATCAGTATACACTGTTGTCTGCTTCTCTGCTCACAGTCCCAGATGGAGCCAGGGGCCACACCCCTATCCACCAGTCTCAGTTCACATCCAGTTAGCCTCTGCTTTCCAGACCAGTTGGAGTCAGGGGACCATGCCTCTGCCTGCCAGTCTCAGTCCACTGCCTGGGAAGCTTCTTTTCGCAGGCTTTGTTAGAGTCAGGGCACCACACTCCACCTGCAGGTCTCAGTGCTCACCTGGTAAGCCTCTGCTCACCATCCCTGCTTTAGTCAGCGGACCATGCCCTAGCCCTCAGTTCTTGGTTAACACACAATAAACCACTGCTTGAGGGTTCTGTTGGAATCAGGGTACCACATCCTTGCTCTAAGGTCACAGTCCATGCATATCCAAACTCTACTCACAGGCCCAGCAGGGGCTTGGGACCAGTCCTGTTGGATAAACTCAGTCCACACAGGGCAACCACTCTCCCACTGTGGGTGCTATAAGAACTGGGGGTTCTGCACCCAGTCCTGCTAGACACAGCCTGAATCAAGAGTCAACACTACCACCTGCCAGGCATAGTCATAACCAGGGGACTGTTCCTCTTCCTGTCAAGTGTCCCTTTTCATACCTTCTTTCTTCCCCATTAGTCACAGATTCTGTCCTGATGGTTGGTGTTCCACATTCTGCCTAGTTCTCTCAGGACATGACCAAACATTCTGTGCTCCGCAGAGAGCAGAACTTCAGTCAGCCATGCAAGGGGGAAAGGGTGTACTTGGAGCTTGGACTTGTGGGGGAAAATATCTGTTCAATTTTATGCCTGGTGGGGTGGTGTCTAGGTTCATAAGTGGGACCTTCCTGGAGAAAGAGACCTGGAGTTTAGCAGCTCACTCCACCGAGGTAAAATGAGAGGTCTTTTGTTCTCTACTCATTTGTAGATAGCCTGTGGCAGGTCCCCTGCTTGGGGGAGGGGTCTCTCGCCCTCTAGTCAATAGGCTGTGTACCTGTAATTTGTTTTCTTGCATGCTCTTCCTTGGAGTTACAGCTTGCCAAACTTCTTTCTTGTCTCAGCTCCCCATCTTTGGCTTCAAAGAGTCCAATCCAACCAAGTTTTTCTTCCTTTGCTCAGGAGCCTCTGCCAAGGACTGCTACCAGTCGGCCATCTTCTCAGACTTCCTGGTGATACATTTCTGGTTTCATATTTATATTCTATTTTTTATTCCATAGACCTGTATCTAATTTTTTGTATCAGTACCTTACTTTTTGGATCACCATACACTTGTAGTATAACCTAAAGTTTGATAAGGTGATGTTTCAAGATTTGTTTTTATTCCCTCAAATTTCATTGGCTATATATTTCTTTGTTCTATATCAAGTGAAGCACTTTTTAAAAAAGTCCTTCAAAGTAAGTTGCTGTCTCTTTGATATGGCTTGTATTGCATCTATATATTGCTTTGGGTAGTTTAGGCATTTTACAATATTGATTCTTCCCAACCAAGAGCACATTATGTTCACCATTTTTACAATGTCTTCCTTTTTATTCTCTTGGTTTCATAGTTTTCTCTATAGAGATCATTCACATCTGTCATTAGGTATATTACCAGTTAGTTCATTTTTTATGAAGCTACTGTGAAGGATATTGTGTCTGTGATTTGATTCTTAACTTGCCTACTATTAGTGTATATGATATGAAGGCTATTGATTTCTGGCTATTGATTTTGTGTTCTGATACATTACTGTATTTCCTGGTCATTTTGAGGAAACTTGTGGTTGAGTTCCTGGATTTTTCTATGTATGAGATCATATTATCACCAAAGACTGAGAATTTGACCTCCTTTGTCCCCATTAAAATATCCTTGATGTCTGCCAGGGTCCTGTCCTAAAGACATGGTCCTTTAAGACCTGTGGAAGTTGCAGCAATTAACTGAAGAAAAGTAAAGTTAGAACCAACAACAGATAAAGAGACAGGAAGTAGAAAACACAAGGAGACATCAATAGTTTGTTGGGATCTAAAGAATGGCCCTGAGGGTTTGTTCCACTCACTTTTTTTTTTTAATGAAATCATAGCTGTGTACATTAATATGATCATGGGGCATCATACACTAGTTTCACAGACCGGTTGACACATTTACATCACACTGGTTAACATAGCTTTTCTGGAAATTTCCCAGTTATTGTGTTAAGACATTACATTCCACATTTACGAAGTTTCACTTATACCCTTGTAAGATGCACCGCAAGTGTATTCTTACCAATCCCCCTTCCTCCACCTACCACCCTCCACCCACCCCCCGTTCCCCCGTCCCCCTATTCCTAGGTTGCAATTGGGTTATAGCATGTATGTGAAAGCCCTATATTAGTTTCATAGTAGGGATGAGTATATTAGATACTTTTTCTTCCATTCTTGAGATACTTTACTAAGAATAATATGTTCTAGCTCCATCCATGTAAACATAAAGGAGGCAAAGTCTTCATCTTTCTTTAAGGCTGCATAATATTCCATGGTGTACATATACCACAATTTATTAATCCATTCGTGGATCGATGGGCACTTGGGTTTTTTCCATGACTTAGCAATTGTGAATAGGGCTGCAATAAATATTCTGGTACAAA
>CAUYPK010107130.1:0-18626 GCA_963574355.1 Loris lydekkerianus
CTGTTCAAGCATAATCTTGGCTCATAATAGTACAAACATATTTTAAAATGGAAAATAATCATTCTAAAGCCCAGAGAGCTTTCAGCCATTACTTTGGAAATACATCTTGATAATAGCAACTGTTCATCATAATACAAAACAGAAAGAGGATTAATTTACTGTGGCATGAGAAGTCCTGCCAATTCTTAAATGCCCAAAATAGTTTCTCTTAAGATTTTTTACATTGTTTAAGCCTCGAGGAAAACCAAAGCCCCGCCCCCAGGTTTAGTAGCAAACAAACTCTGTTTCTCCGGTGCTAAGCAGCCATCACTCCTCTGGTAATAAGCTTCGTGCACATTCTCTAGGAAGCTGGGCAGCTTGTCAGCAGATACTATTGATACTGTGCAGCCTCCCCATCCTGCTCCAGTAAGTCGTGACCCTTGAGCCCCAAACTTCCTAAAACAATGAGAAAAAAAAAATTAGAAGCTATAAATAAAAATACGAATGATTTATTTGGTGTTTATACATGTAGAACACACATAACCTACACATGTTCTGAGAAGAGAATACATGAGGGGTTTCTGGCTGTTGTCAAACATTTTAGGACATTAAGAAATTTATACTAGGCCAAAAGGTGATTTGGAAATTTTTAGTGGCATCTACTGCTAGTCCCTGGCTTCAGCTGCAAGCAGAATGTTCATTTCATGAGGACTGGCAATAACCCACTGTAGTCTTGGTTCCATAAAGTAGCCACTTAAGGAGTTATATAGGAAGCCTACAAGTAAATCAGGAAGTGGAAGGAAATACAAAATAGGCAATAACAAAAAGAAGTCAGGCAAACCTGAATCTGAAGGTCACACCAAATGAGGATAAATCAAAATTTAAAGTGCAGTTTTATACAAGCAGGGGTCTTCTCTGGTGACTATTTCAGCTGAATTCTTAAGGCTTGGCTATTTCACATAGAAAAAATTCAGTCCTAAGAATAGACAACCTAAATTGTTATGAAACTCTAGGTTGGTTTGTTTAATCCCTAGCGGAAAATTATAAACACCTTTCCATAAAGAGGATGATGGTCCTGTTCCTACAGATCCATACCACCTTCCCTGTGACTTCTGGAGCTACTCTATTGGACTCAGAATTCGCTATCACATGAGATGTGCTTGATGGGGATGGAAATGACTATGTATTATAAGTGACCGCACAGCAAGGGATAATTGTAGTTACTAGTAACTAACCTAAGTAGTTACTAGTAACTACTAGTAACTACCAAAGTAAAAGGCCTCACACAAAGTGTAGTATAAGGATCACTCATCTTTAAAAGATGCAATTTATACTGACAAAAAAAGTTAAGATGCACTTCTTCTAATTAATTCTTCATAATAAAATTTATTTCAAATTATTATAAAAGTAAAAATTCCATAATTAATTTAGCACAATTTTTTTTTTTTCCCATCTAAATGAGCTCATTTACTTCTGGAAAGTATCAATAGAATTGTTACACCTACTCTAGGACATTAGAATTATTATATACCAGTAATTCATTTTCCCCACAATGTTTTTCTCAACTGATTTCTTTTTATTATCTATTGTAGTTTTTTAAATATGTTTCTCAAGATTTCTAGAAGGAAAACTACAAAAAAAAAAAAAGAAAGAAAGAAAGAAATCATAGAAAAACATCCCACGATCACGGATTAGAAAAATCAATATTGTGAAAATGACATATACTGCCCAAAGCAATCTACAGGTTCAAAGCAATCTACAGGTTCAATGCAATTTCTATCAAAAATACCAATGTCATTTTTCACAGAATTAGAAAAAATCCTAAAATTCACAAGGAACCAAAAATGAGCCCAAATAGCCAAAGCAATTCTAAGCAAAAGAACAAAGCTGAAGGCATCCCATTATCAGACAAGACTGATACATTATACATTATACAACAAGGCTATAGCAACCAAAATAGCATGGTACTGCTATAAAAAAACAAAAATTTAAAGTTGGCAAAGGCCATGAAAAGACATTTTTTGAAAGAAGACATATAAATGGCTAACAAACACGTGAAAAAAAAAGCTCACCATCACTGATTACGAGAGAAAAGCAAATTAAAACCAAAATTAGATACCATCATACTCTGATTGGTATTAAAAAGTTAAAAAATAATAAATGTTGTCATGGATATGGAGAAAAGGAACACTTAAACACTGTTGGAGGTGGAAAGGTAAATTCATACAGCCTCTATGGAAAACTGAATGGAAATTTCTCAATGAACTAAAAATATACCTACCATTCAATCCAGCAGCCCACTGCTGAGTGTCTTCCCAAAGGGAAATAAATTTTTATATCAAAAAGATATCTGTACTTATATGTTTATCATAGCACTATTCATAATAACAAAGCTATGGAACCAAGCCAAGTGACCATCAACCAATGATTGGATAGAGAAAATGTGATTCATATATACGCATAAAGTAGGTATATATATATGTATATATATATATATATATATACATATATATATAAATATATTTATATACATATATAAAAATATATATATTTATATACATATATATAAATATATATTTATATATATTAAATATATATTATATATTATATATATTTATATATATATAACGTACTATATATATATATAAAATGAAATACTACTCAGCTATGAAAAAAGAATTAAATTGTGTCTTTTACAGCAACTTGAATACAATTAGAGACTATTATTCTAAGTGAAGTAACTCAGGAACAGAAAATCAAATACCACATGTCTCACTTTAAGTGTGTCCCTAAACTTTGGCTATAGATGGTCATATATAGTGGAATGATAGACAAAAGGTGGGAAGCTGAGAGGCAGGTGAGGGATGAATAATTATCTATTGGATACAATGCACACTATGGGTGATCAATGCCCTAAAAGCCCAGATTTCACCACTATACAACATAGCCATGTAATAAAACTACACTTGCATCCTTCTAAACCTAAAAAAAATGAAATTATAATAAATTATGATTTTCAAAGGAAAATATATGTTTAAGGAAGGAAAAAAAATGCTGGCAAATAAAGATTACTGATCCTCCTGTCCCTCAAACATTTAGCTTATGGCCCAATAGCTGACCTAAGCCCAAACTCCTATTATCCAAACTAAAATGCCTCTCTGACCCTGGGATTTGGGGATTATTCTGAATTTCTAGGATTACCAAGCGCCCATTTTTTGCTTGTGAATTTAAGAAAATGCTTGTCACATGCATCAAACTATTTCTCGTTGTACAAGATGCTGGGGAAAACAGAAGTATCACTGAGGCATCTCAGGAAGAGCCTAAAATCTGGACATCAAAGCCAACCATAGCCTAGTCTAAAGAATAAGATGCCATCTTACTTGATTTTCTAAGACTCAAAATGGGACACTCTGTTGGACTCAAGTCACCAACGCTTAATGGTCTTCAATAGACATCTAGACATATTTTATTACACATTCTCATTTGAACAGGTTTTGATAGCTATGTTGTCAAAATTGAACATAACGCAGAGTATTGTTCCTAATTTGGCTACAAAACCCATAGGAATTGTGCTAGCAGACCTATTTCCTGATACTCCAGCCAGTTTCCAGGAAGCAGAAACTAGAAATATTTCTAGGTAAATACATTCACTTCTGAGACTCTAGAGCTTCTTTGTCACCACTCTGCCTGCTGCAGATGAAAATGTACTGAATTGCATCAACCACGTGGTCTGAAAGCATCAGGGATCAAGTTTCCCAAATAGAGAACGATAAATGCTATTATAAATAGCCTTCTGTCCCTGAGTCAGTAGTGTTTATATTTACAAATCAAAGTCTCCCCAGCAGCTGGTCAACAGCCTGCCCAGCTACACAAACAAAGGCAGAAAGGTTCTGTCCACAGTGTTCCCACTGATGCTTAATTTGCCCTTTGGCATATACCATAAAAATTCTGAGAGGTCTAACAGTTAGGAGACCTCTTATATTGATAAGCTTTAAATTAAGAAAGAAAATTAGGTGAGCCATAGTTGTTAAGTAAATTTTTCACATTTGCATTGTTTTCTGGGGGAAGAGTAAGACCTTAAGAATATATCTCCTGTCTACAGCTGTACCATCTGCTGGAGATCCCAGGTGTCTCTGCAGTTGCTTCTGTCATCCTGTGACTTACAGGTACTGAAAGATCTACAGGCAGGACACTGGGACATCCTTGAAGCAAGGAAATATGGCCTTCCAAGGAAGGTACAGCATGAATATGCCTGGTAGGTGCCACTCCAGCATCTGGAAGATGAGGACAAATGGCCAGAAGAACTCAACATTCAGGTCTCATTGAAACCTTAGTCCAGAGGCACGGTAACTTAAAGAACAAGAGGAAGTGAAAGAAAAATTAGGGCAAGGTAACAGATATAAAAATCCATTCATGAGGAAGAATCAGCAGAAAAAATCCTGGCAACATGAAAAACCAGTCCAGAGCAACCCCCTCAAGGAACCATAAATAGCTACTGCAGAGGATTCCACCTATAAGGAAATGTTAGAAATGACAGAAAGGGAATTTAGAATACAGATGATGAAAACAACGAAGACAATGATGGAAACAGTAAAGGAAACTGATGATGAAGTGAAAAATAAACAAGGAAATCCAAAAACAGAATCAAGAGATGAACAATATGAAGAATACAGAACGGATATAGCAGAGCTGAAGGAACTGAAGCAGTCAATTAGGGAACTTAAAGATGCAATAGAAAGTATCAACAACAGATTAGACCATGCAGAAGAAAGAATCTCAGAGGTAGAGGACAAAGCTCTTGAGGTAATTCACATAGTTAAAGAAGCAGAAAAGAAGAGAGAGAAAGCAGAACATTCACTGACAGAATTAGGGGACTTTATGAAGTGTTCAAACATATGAGTTATAGGTATCCCAGAAGGGAAAGAAGAATGCCCCAGGGGAATGGAAGCTGTACTAGAGAATATCATAAATAAAATTTTTCCAAATATCACTAAAGATTCTGACACACTCCTTTCAGAGGGATATCGGACCCCAGGTTGTCTCAATTCTAACTGAGCTTCTCCAAGACACATTGTCATCAATCTGTCCAAGGTCAAGACAAAAGAAAAGATTCTTCAAGCTGCCAGGAGTAAGCACCAGTTGACCTACAAGGGCAAATCCATCTGAGTGACTGCAGATTTCTCTAATGAAACTTTCCAAGCAAGAAGACAATGGTCATCTACCTTTAATTACTTAAACAGATTTCTAATTTTCAGCCCAGAATTCTATATCCTGCTAAGCTAAGCTTTAAAATTGATGGAGAAATCAAATCATTTACTGATATACAAACATTGAGGAAAGTTGCCACAACAAGACCAGCTCTACAGGAAATACTTCAACCTGTTCTACACATGGACCATCACAATGAATCAACATCAAAGTAAGAACTCAGCAATTAAAGAGCAGAACCTAACTTTCACATTGATACAAAAGTTAAAACTAAGCAATGGACTTTTACAAAATAAGATGAATAGAAAACTACCACACTTATCGATTATCTCAATAAATGTTTTTTTAAAATTAAATTGGTACTTTATTTTTTATTTTATTTTATTTTTTTCATTGTTAGGGATTCATTGAGGGTACAATAAGCCAGGGTACACTGACTGCATTTTTTAGGTGAAGTCCCTCTTGCAATCGTATCTTGCCCCCAGAAGGTGTGGCACACACCAAGGCCCCACCCCCATCCCTCTTTCCCTCTCTCTGCTCTTCTTTTCCCCACCCATCCCTCCTTCTTTCTCTCTCTGCTCTCCCCTTCACCCATCCCCACCATGACCTTAACTGTCATTGATTGTCCTCATATCAAAATTGAGTACATAGGATTCATGCTTCTTCGTTCTTGTGATGCTTTACTAAGAATAATGTCTTCCACTTCCATCCAGGTTAATATGAAGGATGTAAAGTCGGGTTTTTCTTTTCATTTTATAAACCCAAAGAATTTGTGGCTCATTGCTTCCTCACTATCAAAGCTGCTAACCCACATTTGTTTCCTGCAAGAAGGGGTGACCCAGAGAAGGGAAGACCAAGCAGATTGTACAAACAGCAGAATCCAAGATTTGTCTTAGACCCAGAAGAAACAGAGGGCATGAGGAAAAAATCTGAAACCACAAATTATCACCAGTTGTCAGTAATAATTTACCCCTGCCTCCACAACCCTCTCCCCTCAATAAAATGTCATGTATTCCAGGGGTTGGGTTGGAAAGTGAAATGAAGATTGCCTAGTGTTTGGTCCCCCAGAGAAGGGTCATCTGACTCCAGTTTTTCTCAGGCCTCTCTCTGGCAGAGGACAATGGTAAGAGAAGGAAGAAACATCAGGTAGACTTGGAGTATCCAAGAGCATGGTGGTGGTACGTTTATTCCAAATGCCGTGCCTTCCTCAGTATGGCACTGATGTGCAATCACAGCAATGATTCTGTTCTGGGGCTCTTGGAACCTGGGCCTCTCACAAATCTCTCAAGGCCTCAGAATCAGGTGGGAGCAGTAAAGGGAATTTCCATGTGCCCGAAAACACCACAGAATTCTCTGAGGATTTTTTTTTTTTTTTTTTTTTTTTAGTCAGAGTCTCACTTTGTCTACCTCAGTAGAGTGCTATGGCCTCACAGCTCACAGCAATGGCAAACTCTTTGGCTTAAGCCCTTCTCTTGCCTCAGCCTCCCGAGTAGCTGGGACTACAATCTTTTACCACAACACTGGGCTCTTTTTAGAGGAGGTCACCTCAATAGGGTATAAAGCTTCTACACCTCATTGGAGGTTGGGGTAATTACTCTGATTCTCTGCATACACTTTATGAAACTTCTATGACTTTTCTTCAATGAACCTGCCTTTTATGAGTTAATTTTTCAGTGAAACTTTAGAGGATGAGGAGAACATAAAAAGTTTACCTAATGTTCCAACATCTGTCCCATTTGCGGCTCTAGAACTACAGGATGTTTGCCCTTGGTAACCATAAGTACCTTAATAAGCAGAGACCTGAATGGGCTAAGAAACAAAAACTGTACAAATTATTTGTGCTTTAAACTACCCAGTACCCCTTCTGGCACTGCAAACAATGGCATCCTGCACCTCGACTTTCCTCCTGTGAGTTTGACTTATCAGGTGCATTGGGTTGTCTTGAAGCCATAACAGGAGGTTATGGTTATATTTTGTTAGTCAGTGGCGTGGCAAGGGAAGTGGATTCAGAAATCAACTCCAAACTGCCACTGATCTTTACTTTCCTGCTATTTTTCTTTTCATAAATTTAATTGAATTATTTTATGTGTGATTTTTTTTTTCACTCCCCTAAAAGATTGAAGACACCTTGAAAGGAAGGATCATGGCTACTTGTTCACTGTTCTGTCCCTACGCACAGTGCCTGGCACCTAGAGAATGTTAACTAGATACTTAATGAATGAACAAAGTACATACGCACACGGAACTAGGGCTCCTACCTACTTATAATGAAAAGAGCTCTACTGTGCAGTTCAGATGCTCTGGATATGATCCTGACCCATTCATTAATTATGAGTCACTTTGGCAAGTCATGACTTTTTCAGAGCCTCAGTTTCCTCTCTTGCAAAATGGGAGGGTGGGATTAGAACAGTGGTCTATGAACTGTGCTTGCTCTGAGGACATTTTTGAGAAATGGGTGGTATTACGGGGTGGGGCAGATGTGCACTTGATAGGCACACTACCTCTTCGACTTTAATTAATAAGAACAAAATTAACTTATTTATTTTAAGTATTAGGGTTAACATTTGAAGAATGTGTCTATGGCTTACACACTATATCCCTTCACGCACACAGACATGCACAAGTTGCCTTTCATATTATTGTGATAGACATGCCAGTGTATAACTAGAAAACCAATGCAGTGTATCACTCTTACTTAAGTTAAAAGCCTGCTAATAAGCTTTTCTTATGTTGTTCAGTCCCCAGAAACCAAACATATTCTACCAATCAGAATATACACACAAACACACACACACACACATATATGTGTAAATATTCTTCATAAGGGTTTGGGAGATGTGTCCCCTCATGCTGAAATTTTTCAGGTATTTAATACATGTATGTATGAGATATTTTACTAAGAGGTTAAAAAAAACTAATACAAGTACAACAGCACTTGAAGTAGGTGCAATTATCATCCTATTTCATATTTGGTCACTCAAAATGTTTATTGAGCATTAATGTATCCCTAATAACATCCAGTATGACCAGCAAGGGACATCAGAGTTAATACAAGGTCCCCGTCTTTGTGGAACTTTTATGAAAAGTCAATGGCAAGGGGTAAAAACAAAGAAATTCATAGGATTCTTCAAGATGGTGATCTGTTTCTTATCACTTGGAGATTTTCGGATATCTCTGAAGAAAATAAAGAGGGCAAATGTAATGTTTAATTTTATGTGTCAGCTAGGAAGGTGTTTTTGGATGAGATTAATAAATATTTAAATTGGTGAAATTTTAAAAGTAAGACAAGTTTCCCTTCTTAACAACAATGGTCTTCAACTAGCCAGTAGAAGGCTTGAATAAAATAAAAAACACCGGTCTCTCTGAGGAAGAGAGAAGTTTCTAGCATACTGCTTTTTACCATCATCTATACCATGGGCTCTCCTCGGTCCCAGGGCTGGTGGCCCACACAGTAGATTTTGGATTTTTTAACTTCCTTATTTATGGGTTAGTTTCTTATGATAAATCAATCCCTCTCTCTCTTTCAGGTCTGACAATTAAATTCTCAAACTCATTCTAGAAAATGTGCTACACACCCCATTGCTGAATATCACTACAGTCACTTGGAAGTACTCCCCGTGGGAAACTATCCACCAAAGCCAGTGCCTAGTTCACCCTTCAAAGCAATTTTTGAATTTTTCTGGCACGACCATCCAGCCTTTTGTTGTGGGTCTGGCAATTAAGTTTGAGAATTTGCCACTGTGTACTTACATCGGCAGCACTGTACAAACAGCTTGGTAGGGTTTCATGACCTTGTGCGTTTCTCACAGCTTTGTTTGTGCTGACATGTGGGGGTGTGCTGAGTGGTGTTCATTATTGTGGGATTTGTGTGCCGTACGACAGGTCTGTGCATATGTGTGTAATTCGCGTACAGACATATATACACATATACGTGCATTCACCCATGCACATCCTGTTCTGCTTCTCTGAAGCCTGCTGCCCAATACAGCAGGAGAACAGACATGATGGGTGGGAGGGGTGAGCAGACCAGCACCTTGGAGGGCATTCATAGGGGAAGGTCGCTCTGAGCTGCTGAACTGGGATCTAAGTAATGAGAGGGACATAGCTCTAGAGCGAGAATAGCAACTTGAAAAGCCTCAGGGGATGAAGGAACTTGGCATTTTGGGAGAATTCAAAGAGTGAAGAAACTGAGGCACAGAGAGGTTTACTAATTTTTCTTAGGTCACATAGCTAATAAATGGAAACACCAAAAGGTAACCCAGGTCTGGCAGACTCCAAATCTGGTTCTCTTAAACATGAAGCAGTATGGTTGCTTTTAGAAGTGGGCTTGGCAGATAAACAGTTAATAGCTGTGAGAAGGCTTCTCAGGACCAAAAGCTAGCTACAAAGTTTTGGTTATATTGTGAAAGAGTTTAATGAGTCCAAAGGAACTGTGAAACAACTGGGAGTATCACAATAATATGAACTAGAAACAGTCATTTATCCTTTGTATTTACATTAAGAAAAATCCTGTAAAATTCTCCCTTCCTGCCAGCCTCACAGCTGCCAGTGAGATGAGGTACCTTAAGGCAAGGATATGACCAGATAATTGGAACTGCAAATTGATGACAATCAGATCATTTGTACTTGAATAGCAGCAAGCAATAATTGTAATTGACAATGGGGTAGGCTGTAATTGATGCCAACAATTCAGAGGAAGAAAGGAATAGGAGACTAGAGGAAAGGCTTAGACTGCATTTGTGGGCACAATAAAAATTAGCAATGATATGTACTTAGAAAACTGGGCTAGAGAATCAGGCATGAACCTTATTTGCATAACCCTTAATATATACCGAAGAGTATAAACTCCCAGAGTGGCAGAGTGCCGACTTACCTTTGCTTTGGAGAGGTTTCAAAAATAATTTTAGAAAGGAAAATTTCTCCAACACTGGGCCTTGTGCCGTAGTTTTGCTGCATTTGTTTACACAGTTCCTTTCCAGTTTCAAGCTCTAAGAGTTTCATGGATCTTAGGCTCATTAATTTTTATAACATGTCTGTGTTGTTTATATTAAACTTT
The DNA here is from genome assembly GCA_963574355.1 of Loris lydekkerianus. NCBI lineage: Eukaryota > Metazoa > Chordata > Mammalia > Primates > Lorisidae > Loris > Loris lydekkerianus. The sequence goes on from CAUYPK010107130.1 coordinate 10,244, forward strand.
ACATTATTACCCACATATGAGAAATGCCACACAGAGTGGTTCTAGAATTACTCTTCCTCACAAAGCAATTGAGAAAAGCCTGGGATGTTTTGGTCACTAGCGCTCACTGATTATTTTGTGTAACAATGAATCCTCTGTGTACCATGCCCATGGGCTGGAAAAAAGTCAGCTAAGGTAGAGCGATATAATCTGCATGAAGTAAATGGTGTGGTGCTACTCTCTGCAATTCTCCACTGATAAATTTCCTCAGTTACTTAAAATGTATTTTTTTCTTAATTTAAAGTGCACAAATATTTGGAAACTATAAATATATATAAAGAATGTTAGCTAGGAGCAGTAGTGTGGCTGTAGTCTCAGGTACTTGGGAGGCTGAGGAGGCAGGAGGATCGCTTGAGCCCCAGGAGTTCAAGGTTGTAGTGAGCTACAATGAGCCACTGCATGCTCATTGTTGAGAGGGCAACCCCATCTCAAAATAATAATAACAATAATAATAATAATAATAATAAATAAAAGAGAGAGAAAGGCAGGGAGAAAAGGAAAAAAGAAATGGAGGAGGATTGTCACTACTCTGTGTCAACAGTATTTTCATTTGATTTTTTTCATTGATTGCTATTTGTTTCTGGTATGGAGATGCTATTGCAGACACACCTGGTTTCCCTTGTCAGTGCAGTATGACATAGCGAGTATTTTACCATGTTGTTACGAACTTCAAAACTGAAAGTTCAGTGACTGTGCATCATTTTTTCTAATTCTGTTGTCATTTTTCTCAATTTTTGTGGTAAATATTGCATCAAGGAATATACTTGTGATCTTTGCATTTCTGGTTATTTTTCTGGTGTGTCTTCTAAATTGAGTAAATAAATCATAATATTTAAAAAATGTGATTTTGTATTCCTATCCTAGAATGCTACCTATATACTCAAGTATAAGCCGAGTTTTTTCGGCACAAAATTTGTGCCGAGTTCGGGTTTTTTGGCACAAATTTTGTGCCGAGAAAACTCGGCTTATACTCGAGTATATACGGTAAATCCTATGTGGCTAGAGTAGGGCTTCTCAAATTTAAAGTGCACATGAAGTATTTGGAGATATTTGAAAAACTGAAATTCTAATTCGCTAGGTCTAGTGTAGGGCCTGAAAACCTGCCATTCTGTTATAACAAACTTCCAGGGCCGTGGATGATGCTGGTCCTTGCCCCACACATTGATAGGACGACACCTGTGATTTTTTTCTAAGTGTGTCAAAAGTAGGAAGTAGAGGAAGAGGGAGGAAGGGAAAGAGAAAAAACACATCAAATTGCTCAAGTGTATGTAGGAATCAATTGTATTACTCTTGTCCACATATATCCAACAACCCTTTAATATCACTGCTGACTGGGGCAGATAAGACTGGAAGCATATTTTTGGGTTATACATTTTCCAAAGATTCAGTCACTAAATCCATTCTTTTTTGGCATTTATTTTGTGGAAAAGAGGCCGGAGGACACCTGACTTTGTTTTCATTTGTGATTAGACAACTGCTTGTTGTCTGTGTTAACAGGTCATCATTCAAAAGGAATTTTAAGAGGCAAGTGCTCAGGAAACTGGAGCAGGACAAATATTCCCACTAACCATGAACTCTAGACAAAATATTAATACAAATAACTGTGTGAAAACAGTGGGACGTGAGTAAATGCAGTGGGATTCCAGAGGAGAATCGACCTGGAAACAAGAAAGAGCACAGGGTGAGGGTCTAGAGTTTGTAGTTTTAGATGGGGGGCAGGTTGCCATCAGTGTCACCCTGGGAGTTAAACCCCCACAGAAAACCTGCAGTCTTCCTGGAAGAAGAACTGGAGGTTAGAATTTAAAGCAACCACTTCCCTGTGGAAGTCAGAAGGTAGATCTGGAAAGGGGAGAGAAAGGGGGAATCCTCAAGTCTGTGTATTAACTCTCCCTGCATCTCAGGCTGAACTGTGAATGGAAAATGTGTAAAGCACATTCCTAGCAGATCAGCTAAGGAGGAAGGAAACACATTGACCTTTTAGACGCCATTTATAGTAAACAACTTTAACAAAAGATGTATGGCATTTAGTTTAGTCATCTACTGAAAGGAATTAAGAGCACTTGAAGAAATAGAGAAATAAACCATGTTAATGGATTAGAAATCTAAATATTGTCAAAATGTCAATTTTATCTCACATTGATCTGTAGATGTCTAAGTCTGATTTGAAAATTCTTGAGAAAGTTGAACAAAGTTGCAAGACATATAAGACATAACTTCAAGATTTACTATCATAAACAGTAATCAAATCATTCTTTTATTGCCGTAGGATCAGTAAATATATTAAAGTAATAGAATAGAGAGCTAAGAAATGGAGACAATTTTACTTGATTTTTTTTTTTTTTTTTTTTTTTGCAAAAAGACATGAAAATTAGTCAATGGGAGAAAGAATAGTTTTAATAAATGGTGTTGGGAAACTGAATCCTTTAGGAAAAAAATATACTTAACCTTACTTCATGAAAAAATTAATTTGAAATGTATCACGGATTTAAATATAAAAACAAAACTACAAAGCATTTATTTATATAGGAGGAAACATTTGTTACTTGTGTGTAGGCAAATGTGTCTTAGGACACAAATAAAAAGTAAAAAAATAAAACACTAGATTTCTTCAAAAATGAAAACTTAATAGTAAAAATATTATAACTTTGGAATGAGGGAATGGATAACATTTATAACGAGTAAGTAAATAAGCAAACAGAAAATAGTTTGAAAGTGCCCTGACTGGGCTAATCTCAGAGCATGTGAACCTTCAACATGAATAAACATAATGGATTATCATCTCTAAATAAAAATGAGGTGTGAAACTACTAAATATAAATAAGCAAGTAAATAAATGGAGTAAATGGGGAGACGGTAAACACATTCCTTACGGTAGAACAATAACCATTAAATACAGAAGCAATGAGAAAATTGTGAATCACTATTTTTCAGCCAATTCCTATAATTATCATAGGAAACAATTAATGCTCACACCCTTGGATACATTTCAGATAATTTTAATTAAGATGGTGTTTCTATAGTCTCAAATATCTTCGCACAGATCACTTACAAATCACCAATGGAAAATGGTCACTTTGAAGTTGAGAAATCTGAGTGATTCTACTTTAAATCTAACCAGGACGTTGAAGTTACCTTTACCAGTAATGGGAAAAATGGATAATGTTCACTTTTTGATGTGATGCATTGAGAAGGATACCCATCCCTTGCATACTATTACTGTCAATAGTGTATAACCTGACTGTGATCTTGAGGAAATCACCAGACAAGGTCAAATTCCACGAAACGATGGACCTGTATGACACAAATGCCAATGTTACAAAACACAAGAAAGGAAGTAGAAACTTTTACAGATTAAAGGCTGAAGAACCAGGACTACTAAATGCCATGCATACTGCTGGGGTAGGTCTCCATGGGTGAAAAACTCCTGTAAGGGAAAATTAGTGAAATTAAATAAAAATATTATTTGTGCTATCAATGCTAAGTCTCCTGAACTCAGTAATTCACTGGTTATGAGGGATTGAATGACCTTATTTTTAAAGGGAGATAAAGAGGAAGAGGGAGGAAGGGAAAGAGAAAAAACACATCAAATTGCTCAAGTGCATATAGGAATCAATTGTATTACTCTTGTGGCCTTTCAAATTTAAATAGTTTTTTAAATGAAAAGCTTAAAAAGCAAACATATAATCTAAAAATTATGCAACTATTTATTTAGAAAGGGCTCTCTCTATAAATTATTTTATCTCAATCCGTGATTTAGGGTCTTTCCTCAACACATCAAGGTTTTCTTTTATAATATCATTTATCCAACAGTATTTCATAAACTGTTAATCACTTGACAACTTTTTCTAACATTTTGTTCTTTTAATTCCACCTTGAAAACAAGTGTTTTTAAAAGATATTTAAAGCCATTAACCATCATTCATACTTAGTGCCGTTCTCTTTTATTTTTAACGAGTATTTGTTTTGAATCTCTTTGTACAGATTGTCTGCATTCTTGTGGAACTTTTTAAAATAGTTCTCCAAATTGTTGATTTTATTTTCCACACTGAAAGTTTTATTTTGTTCAACTTCCAACTCAAATTCCACGATTACATAGATCCTTTCCCTGAAAGCTTTCTTCCATCATTTATTTCATCTCATCCTGTTGTCTGAAAGGCTTGCTGATACTCTTTCATAAAGTCTAAACAGACCTCTTGCAGCCAAAGGAGATGCCTGTTTCATCTAACACCACATTTGATCCTTTACTGAATCATGACAAGGGTGGCTTCCTACCTCCGAGTTTTTAGGTTGGGCTTCTTTATTGTGTGTGTGTGCGTGTACGGCAGTGCTTTGTTTTCACGGACACCATATTGGCCTTGCTTTACAGCTGACACACCGACCAACAATGGAACAGTAAGACAGTCTGCCATTTGCTCACTGAAGTTCAAATGCAGAGCTTCGAATCCTTTGAATGTTACTGTTTTGGACTGAGAGGAGATCTCTCTGTTCCCTCTACGTGCTTTCTAGTATGTTATATGTGGAGGGAAATGTTCTAACTCACCCTATAAGATACTCAGTGCTGCACTTGTAAGATTGCACTTCTTGGCACTCAAAATACTGTCACCAATTCCCTCTCTTTGCAGTTATTTATAATTTTTTTGAAATTACCAAATGCTTGTTGAAGATCTCTAGCTACTTCATATCCTGGTTCATGCATTAGAGAGACCACAACTAAGTCCACATGGCTGCTGGTAGAGATCACAGATATTTTTTAACTAAGGAGAGCAGGTAGTTAAGGAAGATAAAAGGTCTTCATTAGTCTCAGGCCATTGTAGACTGTAGGTTGTACATGAGTATGATCTTTAACCTCCGTCCTAGACCTGTTAACTTTTGAAGCTATAACTTGGATGTAAACTAAACTTCAGTCCTTATTATCTTAGAATTGACTTCCTATCTTAGAATTTTAAAACTTGAGCATTAAGTATTTGTGTATAGTGTGTGTGTGTTTTGATACAGGGTCTCTCTCTGTTGCCCAAGCTGGAGTGCAGTGGGATCATCATAGCTCACTGCAACCTCAAACTCCTGGGCTTCTGCAATCCTCCTACCTCCACCTCCTGAGTAACACACCATCATGGCCTGCTAATTCTTCTGTTTTTTTTGTAGCGACTGGTCTCAGTCTTGGTCAGGCTGATTTCAAATTCCTGGCCTCAAGCACTCTTCCTGCCTTGGTCTCCTGGAGTACTGGGATTACAGGTGTAAGCCATCATGCTAGGCCAAGATGTATAGTTTTAATGCCAAGGATGAATACCTATCTTCTTCTTAAACTGAATCATTTTGTTTCTTAGATTTTTTTTTCAAATTCGGTGCAGTAACTGCAATGCACAGGAACGGGAGCATGTTCTCTATTTTAAAAAATGCTTTGAAGGCATATATCTCAAAATAAATCAATATATAACTTTTGTTATTAGTTTGTAGTTGTATGGTAGTAAATTGCAGTGAACGTGGATGGATTTATTTCTACTTTTAGGGATTTATTGATGTTTTCTTTATGGCCTGATATATGAACAATCATTTTAAATGTTCCATTGGCTCTTGAAAAGGAGCAGTACTTATATGGGAGTTAGGATTTGAAATACAGTTGTGCATAAAATAAAAATAAAATATATTACTCAGACCCTCTTTTTTGTTTATTTTATCAAAGACTATGTTGAAAAATTTCAAATAAATTTCTGTTGTGGTTGTGTATCTTCTATTTCTAACTATGCATTTTCAATATTAAATCTTAGGTTAAATAGGTTTACTATTTTCCTTACTTCATACACTGTGGCTTGTGTTTTTAGTATACATTTATGTGAACTATATATTATATTTATGTATGATAGATAATACATAAATATAATGTATATTCAATACATTACTCTCAATGGCCTGAGAGTAATGAAGTCCTTTTATCTTCCAATAGAATATGATTATATTCTATTTTTGTCTGTTTATCCAAAGGGTAAAAGATTATAAAAAATTCTGTGACTATGTTTCTATGTCTTTTTATATGTCTAAATGTCTAAACTTACATATTTGGATATTAGGTTATCGAGTACCTAAGTCTCACCACCGTTTTGTATTTGTTGTGGATTTTACGTTTCATAACAAAGAGCATCTTTGGCTATTGAAAAGCTTACCTTGAACTCTACTTTGATATTTTTATACAAATCCCTACTGTATTTGTATTGTATCTATTTGTCTATCTTTTTCTTTCTTGTCTCTCCTGGCCACTTTGTTTGAGCCATGCAGCTTGTTGACTATATGTAGTTTATTTATATATATGTACATGTGAGCGTACTAGTTTATTTAGACTATATCTAGGAATAATTTTTAGAATTCAAAATGCATTAAGTATGATTTATATACAGTAAAACACACATTGCTTAAATGCAAAGTTTGGTGAGTATGATATGTGACCCAGATGCCAGTTGAGATAAAGTATGTTTTTCTCATCACAGAAGCTTTCTCCTCAAGTCCTTTCCCAGTCAAACCACTTCCTGGATGAACCCTCTTCTGATTTTATAATCACAGATGAATTCTTCCTGTCTTTGACCTTTATGTAAATATAACCATATCTAACACGTGTATAGTAGGGGCTGCCTTGCTCATTTTACTCAGAACAGAATTTTAAAGTTTCATCTATTGTGTGGCTTATAGAATTAATTTTACTGATTTTTTGAGAAGTATTGACTGTGTAGACACACCATTATTTTTAAAGCTATTGTCCTGTTGCTGGACATTTAGGTTGCTTTTAGTTTCCAGTTATTGTGAATAAGAGTATCCTTGGATAATTATTTTGCATACACATATGTTCTCATTTCTCTGTGATATATTACTCAGAGTAGAATTGCTAATTCATAAGGTGGGTAAATATTTTAAGTTCATGAAAATGTCATGAAAGCATCCAAAGGGCTTTTACTATTTTCAATGTCATCTGTAATGGAACCAGTTGTTCTATATCAGCAGTTACTGAAATGGGGTATGTGTACTCCTGGGAGTACCAGAGACACTTTTAGGCCAGAACTATTTTCATAATGATACTATTCATAATAACACTATTTATCTTTTCTTCCATTTTGACACTTGCCTTGGTGAAACAAATGGTGGCTGAAAATAAATCTGCTGGCATTTTAGAATAATCATACCAGTGGCAACCAACTCATGCTCATTATTTTCTTTGTCATGTACTCACAGTGGGAAAACATCAAGAAAATAAAAATAAAGAATTAATGTCATATAACAATGCCCTTAATGAAGCAATAAAATTTGCTAATTTTTCTAAATTGTAGGCCTACGTCCACTTACTTTTAATATTCTTCGTGACAAAATGTGAAGTACACATAAATCTCTACTGTTACTCTGTGGAGTACAATAAAAAAGCACTTTAGTTGTGAGTGAAGTTGGCTGCTTTTTGCATGGAACACCATTTTTACTTAAAGAAACGACTGTCTATGGTTATTCAGATTGGATATTTGTTAGACATTTTTACCTTCTTCCCTTGCTACCCTTATTTACCCTTCACCTTTGGGCCCTGTATCCTTAAAAAAGGTTAGAGGCAGTTAAATCAGGTTGAGGTCCAATATCACTGGCTCATTAACCAAGAATCTAACTATTATTCGTCACCACCCTCCATAGCACCAATGACGGGTAAGACTCCCAAAGCTGGGACAAACTAAGACAGGATATGGAAAGGCTGCTTACATTCATAGTACCCAAGGATGGGTAAGATCACTCTGTGTTCAGTCAACCTAAGACAGGGACCAAACCATTGATGTTTGTATCCCCATGATGGGTAAGACTGAAACTGCAAGAACAGGCAACCTAAGACAGGGGTTATGTTTATTCGCCATACAAAAAACAAAAGAGGGAATTTTGGGCCCTGCCATGTGCCTGAGGCCTAGTGCAACTTCCTCAGCCTGACTAGAAGTAGATCCATCAAGCTACTTCCATGTAGCAATGACTCAGCAAGGCCCGGCCTGAAACTGCCTCTACCTAGATACAGCCAACGTTGTACCATGCCATTGGCCCAACCCTGTAACGCCCTTCATCCCCCGCCTTCTTTCCCCATCCCTTCCCCACGCTCTATATAAGTGGCTGCTTGACGAAATAAAGTTGAGTTCCTGCTTAAAAAAAATAAAAGAAAAAGAAAAAAGAAATGAAATCAGAAAGGAAAAGCAAAGAGAGGGAAGGAGGGAGGGGAGTGGGGCTTTGGTGTGTGCCACACCTTTTGGGGGCAAGACACGACTGTAAGAGGGACTTTACCTAAAAAATGCAATCAGTGTAACCTGGTTTATTGTACCCTCAATGAATCCCCAACAATAAA
>CAUYPK010107133.1:0-25280 GCA_963574355.1 Loris lydekkerianus
TTAATATATTATTGTTAAAATTATATGCTTTTGTGTGAGTGTTTGTCTGTTTTGGCAGGTCACTGCGTGGTGTGGCTCTCTGACTCTCACAGTTTAAAATTTTGGCTCTTTGTGTCGAACTTGTTCGCCACCCCTGTGCTAAGGGCTTCATCTTCAACATTGTCTCATCCCTTCTTAAAATGATTTCTCCATCTGCAAACTGATGATTTCTTTGGGGCATGGCCCTCATAAACTTTTTGTAAAGCAGCAGTGATTCCCCCATTCTTCTACCCAAGCTTAATCATATAAATTCAATATTTACTCTGGCTTCAGTTTTACCAGAATTGATATTGCTCTGATAGGGGTTCTTTTCAAACTGATGTCTTATCCTTCTTAGTGCCTTAAACTAAGAACTGATGCTGTTCAGACATGTTATAACAGATTAGTACGAGTTTATTTTGGTACAAAAAAATTTTGAAGTCTGTGTGTAGCTTATTCATAACACACATTTTCCATGAACTTTTTTTTTCCTTTGAGACAAGTTTTACTATGTCGCCCTCGGTAGAGTGCTGTGACGTCACAGCTCATAGCAACCTCAAACACTTGGGCTTAAGCGATTCTCTTACCTCAGCCTCCCACTAGCTGGGACTACAGGTGCCCACCACAACATCCAGCTATTTTTTTTTTGTTGCATTTCTCATTGTTGTTTAGCAGGCCCTGGCCGGGTTCAAATCCACCAGCCCCAGTGCATGTGGCCGGCGCCCTAACTACTGTGCAACGGGTGCTGAGCCTCCGTGAACTTTTTGAAGTCCCTTCATATAATTGAAATACAATACAACTGGATAGTGTAAGATTGTTAGATCTAGCATTTTTCTAGCATAAGAAGTCAATGGATGGATAGATGATGTCTAAAACTGATTAGTCTATAAGTAGCAATAAAATCGTACTGTAAAGGAATGCGGTCAGGGAGGCACATACACCGAGGCTGGAAGGTTCGAACCTGGCCTGGGCCAGCTAAAACAACAATGACGAACGCAACAACAACAAAAAAAATAGCTGGGCATTGTGGCGGGTGCCTGTAGTCCCAGCTACTTGGGAGGCTGAGGCAAGAGGAAGTTTGAGGTTGCTGTGAGTTATGATGCCATGGCACTCTACCAAGGGTGACATAGTAAAACACTGTCTCAAAAAAAAGGAATGCAGTCATAATTACTAAATGAACCAGCTACAAATATTTAAGTGTCTGGTTCTGTGGAGCAGAAGTAGGGCATGCACGGTAAAGGGTGGGTAAGGGAACTGTGATTTTTTATTATGTGATTTTTGATTCTGAATTAGTTTTTTATTATATAAATATATTCTATTCATGCATAAATTAGGCAATTGCAAAAAAGAAATCTAACTCTGGATGTGTTGTAAAGCTATACCTGGAGAAGGTAGAAACATAGTTAGGATAGTTTCATAGTCCTGACAATAGATAAGAGTCTGATCTAGGCTGGTCACATGAACAAATATTTAACCAGATTGTGTTAGTTCATTTTGAGTCACCACAAAGGAAATACCTAAGGCTGGGTAATTTGTAAAGAAAAGAGATTTATTTGGCTCACAGTTCTGCAGGCTGTACAGGAAGCAGGGTACCACTGTCTGTTTCCAGTGAAGGCTTCAGGGAGCTTCCAATTGAGAAAAAAGGTGAAGAGGGAGCAGGTGTGTCCCATGAAGAGAGAGGGAGCAAGAGATGGAGGAGGTCATGTCAGGCTTCTTTATTTTTATTTTTTTTAAGACTTCTTTTTTATTAGATCATAACTGTGTACAGAACAAGTGACCCCATTTCATTGTGAACAAGAGACTTGAACAGAAGCTTCTCTGAAGAAGACAGGCGCACGGCCTACAGACACATGAAAAAAATGCTCATCATCTTTAATCATCAGAGAAATGCAAATCAAAATCACTCTGAGATAGCAACTAAATCCGGTAAGATTAGCCCACATCACAAAATCCTAGGTGTCAGGCTTCTTTAAAGAATGAGCTCTCACGTGAATTAAGTGAGAACTCACTTATTACTGTGGGGAAGGCACTGAACCATTCATGAAGGAATCTGCCCCCATGACTCAGACACCTCTCAGCAGACCCCACCTCCAACAGTGGGGATCAAATTTCAACATGCAATTTGGAGGGGATAAGTATTCAAACTATATCACAGATTTATTCCATTCATATCCATAAAGACCTTTCTCTGTGAGGAGTCTTATTAGAATATAATCTCCTTAAGAGTGGGGACCTTATCTTTTTTACTCATTGCTATGTCCTCAGCATCCAGCACAGTGCCTGGCACTTATAGAAGCTCAATAAATATTTGTCGAATGAATGAATGAACAAATCTTGACACATTTCTGCAAGGCCAAATTGTATTCTCTCTGATTCCTAAGGAGATGCTTATTGATACAAGAAATGCTTCCTTAGATGGCAACAAAATGATGGCCAAACCACTCTTGTCTCTGCTTTTCTCAAACAAGAGGGAAAAGGGGGAGCCCCACATAATCTTATGGCAAGCAGGGTGATGTTCTCAGGAGCACAGATAATATCTGTAGCACTGATGTTCATGTTCCCAGGTAAAGCATTGGAGGGAATAGTGGGGAAGGCTTGTTTTATTTGGACCTATGTGTTTAGTGTTTTCAAGATTTAATTCTCTTTATCTTTAACAAATAGACCCTCATCAAAAGTGTAATTGAAAAATCATGATCTAAATATTTTTCGTACAAGGTGTTGTAACAGATTTTTGTGCAAAATAACCACCAACTTAGTTTGAATCTGAGAAAGTGATACTCAAGAGGCTAAGTGTCTGAGAATATATCGAGTTATACAACTGTCTGTAAGCAGTGCCAAAGGAGTTTTGGATCTGTATATTAGAAAATAAGAAAGAGATGTTGGATACCTTCTAGCTGCAAAACAACTGAACCTATATTTAGACTGCAAGTCTACTTTCTGAATCCTCTCGTAACTCTGAAAATTGGACTTTTAAGCAGATGTTCTACTGGCAAAGGACATAAGCAAGGCTAGATTGATTTTTTAAAATAAAACCTACCATGTCATCACTTGCTAGGCAGATTACAGACAAAAATGACCTTATTCATGGATAGTGGTTGCATTCCCTAGACTTTTAAGTTTAAGATCTCGTTACTTTAGTATGGCACAATATTGTACCCATAAAATTAAAAAAAAAAAAATCTGTTAACTGCATGAAGACAAGTTACCAAGGCAAGAAGCCAAGGAGAAAGACAAGAATCATCATGTTGGTGGGAGTAAGGTGCAAGGTGGATATGTGACTTGGTTTCCCTACCTCCCTCCCCATTTGCACACATAAATTTCACTCAGACATAACTCTCAGCAGCTGCTCCACCTCTGAAAATACTTCAAAATTTTGGACCCTCCTACTTTCCTCCAACTTGAACCAATTAACCCTGTTAATTCCTGTTAACCATTGGAATTTCTAAGCTAGTCCATTGTATCCTGTGTTATGTGGTTTGGTTTCACTACTACTTTTATAATATGAAAAAGTTTTTTAAATTAAGAATTGGGAGACTGCTCAAAAGTAAGAGGCCATTTGTATTTTCACAGAAAACACAAGGCATAAAATATGTTTTTCAACATTGCAGCTTTTAAGTAACACAAATAGTTTTCCAGTCTCCTAAACATTTGCTTATGCACTTCTGCATTCTTATGATACCATTCAAAAGTTGTGCTGATTAGATGCACATCAGGAATAGGAAAGACCATTTATCTTTTATTCTTACTTCTTTGGAATCAGCAGTAGTTCTTTGGAATTACCATCATAATTCTAGACTAAATAGTTAAGAGCAAGTGGTATTTACTCAGGAAGAGGTGACCATGGTGTCTTGTCCTAAACATGAAAGTGAAGGCTCTGTCATTCATACAGTGTCAGTGCCTGATCTGGGGACTGGGTACATGGAAGTGGATCAGCAGACCCTGTCGGTGTCCTCATGGAGCTCACAATCTGGTAGGCAGGGCCAGACCACAACCAAGAGCTCAAAGAAAGAGGCTTTCAGGTTGCAATTAGAGATACAGTGGAAATAAACAGGACAGAATAGGATGTTGAGTGTCACCGAGGAGTCCTACTATGGAGATTCAGCTTTCGTTATGTGACCAGGATATCCTTGCCCTGAGAAGGTTTCAGTCTAGTGAAGGAGGCAGACCAAAAACAAGTAGACAAATAAATAATGCAGGTTACGATAAAAGAAACAAAAGTTCAAAGGGTGATCAGAGAAAGCCTCTCTTTGTGAGGAGGTGCCATGTCAGCTGAGGCCTCATGGATGAAAAGGAATCAGCCAAATCCAGAACTGGAGAAAGAACATTCCAAGCAGTGGGATCAAAAAATCTAAGACACTGGCTCAGCACCCTTTGCACAGTGGTTATAGCACTGGCCACATACACTAAGGCTGGTGGGTTCCAACCAGGACCAGGCCAGCTAAACAACAATGATAACTACAACAAAAAAATAGCTGGGCATTGTGGCGGGCACCTATAGTCCCAGCTACTTGGGAGGCTGAAGCAAGAGAATCGCTTAAGCCCAAGAGTTTGAGGTTGCTGTGAGCTGTGATGCCACGATACTCTACTGAGGGCAACATACTGAGACTCTGTCTCAAAAAAGATAAAATAAAAAATAAATAAATAAATACCATTTTTTTTGTTTTTTTTTTTTTCTTTTTTTTAAATAAAAAATCCAAGACACAGAAAAGCCAGACATTTCCAGGATGGAGGCCAATATGGGCTGTGGACCAAGAGGGAGAATGGAACAAAATGAAGTTGGAGAGATGGATTAGGGCCAACTTTTTTGGGGCCTTCCAGCCCCATGGTGAGGAATGGGAGTCTTACTCCAAGTGCACTGAGAAAATGGAAAAGTTGAGCCAGGCATGGTGGTTCACTCTTGTAATCCCAACCGTTGGGAGGCTGAGGCAGGTGGATTGCCTGAGCTCATAGATTCTAGACCAGCCTGAGCCAGAGCGAAACCTCGTCTCTAAAAAATAGCCGGGGGTTGTGGCAGGTGCCTGTAGTCCCAGCTTCTTGGGAAGCTGAGTCAAGAGAATCAGTTAAGCCCAGGATTTTGAGTCTGCTGTGAGCTATGATGCCATAGTGCTCTACTGAGGGCCACAAAGTGAGACTCGGTCTCAAAAAAAAAAAAAAAGGAAAAGTTCTCGATAGTCTCCTATTCCTTAGTCTTCTGTTCCAGAGTGGCTCTTTGCCATTGGGTAGATGGCTATAGGGTACCTGTGAGAAATGGGAAATGCCTGAAAGCATAATAAATTAGCCTTGACCTTAAACATTTCAAAGATACTTAACTGGATATTTGAATACAGCAGTTACATGCAAGCCTATTCTTGGAGATAGTTATGGCCAAGTAACTAGTAAGTTGGGTGAAGCCTGAGTCCATTCCCTTTTCTCTCTTCCTAAAATGGTTAACAGGAATGATGTTCCCAACACCGAGTAGTGTTTGTCACGTTCATACTACCTTCCCCCGTTAATAAGTAACTAAGGTAGTGGTCTGATCAGTTACATGTGACCTTCTTCCAAAGAGGATGTGAAGTGGGTCACTTCAACATGTAGGTAACATGGCCGGGCACGGTGGCTCACATCTGTAATCCTAAAACTCTGGGAGACCAAGGCAGACAGATTACCTGAGCTCAGGAGTTTGAGACCAGCCTGAGCTAGAGCAAGATCCCATCTCTAAAAATAGCTGGGTGTTGTGGTGGGCGCCTATAGTCCCAGCTACTTGGGAGGCTGAGGCGAGGGGATTGCTTGAGTCTAAGAATATGAGGTTGCTGTGAGCTATGACACTATGGCACTTTACCAAGGGCAACAAAGTGAGACTCTGTCTCAAACAAAATCAAAACAAACAAACAAAAAAACATATAGGTAACATAATAGAATACGAAATAATCAATAGATAAAATTTGTGACTAAGGGAAAATATAGGTAGGAACATAAAACTTAAAGTTAAAATAATATGCTGAAATGCCACCAGTGGATCACAAACCTGGCTCTGGGCTTCCTTGTGGACAAAGGGAAAGAAGGAAGCAAGGCAAAGTTCATATTGTCTGTAAGATAAGCCATAGTTTTGCTCAAGATAAATGCAGCTTTTCCTAACTTAGGAGCCTGAGAGAAATTTCTCTCTTGAGTTCTGTTAGGTTGGGGAAGTTGTGCTCAAGTGGACCTATGTCTTTTTTCAAAAAGTAGCTTTATTAAGGTATATTCACACACATAAAATTCACCTGTTTTAAGTGTGCAATTCCTTATGTCTTCTTAATGAGTTCTACATGAGAACACTTAAGGAGGTTTTGTAATCAGAAGGCAGAATTACTATCTTTCCTGCAGATAAAATGACTTATATGGGTAATCATGCTTTCTCCTAGCAAAAAGCTCTACAATTGTTAATATAGTGCTAATATTAAAGATTATCATATTACATGTATAATTGTTCCATTTTATAACATGGAGAGCCTAAGGATCAGGCAAGTTGAGAAATTTAGCTGAAGTCAGACGTTTACCCATGGCTAGACGTCAAAACTGGAATGTTATGCAAGTCATATTCTGATTCCAATTGCTTATTATGGGTTTATTTTCCTTGTTTATAGATTGATACTCTTGTAGTACATTCATCTCACTCAACTGAAGTCCAGAAATGTGAAAGGGGTCCAGGAATCCAAACACTCTTAAAATTTATTTCAGATTGCTAAACACAGATTAAGTGTAAGTAATACACTCCGATGCTATAAATGAGGAACTAAAATGTTTGCTTTTTTATTTTGGGGTAAACATACAAAAAATTTGTTTTGAATCTTAAAAAAAGTAGGTAGAACATTCCATCACATTGGTGCAGAGATCAGTTTCTCAGAACTTTGCTGGTTGTTGGTTAATGATGTGTGGCCCAATAGGCATGTGTGGATAATAGCTCTTAAACAGAATGTGAAATATGCAGCCCTTACTGCAAAAGACTTTGCTATTTTCCCAAAGTATATTAACAGAAGGATAACATGAAATCCAAAAGATTTGTAAATTCATCCTCTTTGTTTACCTAGCATTTTCAGCTCCTTATAAAGTTTTCTATGGAACCAAGCAAAGATTTGACCATTCTGGAACTCGTTGTCCTGGAGCAGTATGTGTTTATGATTGCTCCAGAGTCCAGCCAGCACAGATTAAGAGCTAGAAAGGGACAAGAAGGCCAGAGGTGTTTGCTTGTGTCATCTAAGAATCCAACACAATGGTGGGCTCATAGTAGGTGCTCAGTGATTGGATTTTAACCTGAACACAATGGGGTGGGGAAACGATTTTTATTTCCCTATTTTTTGTACATTAAAAAAATCATTTTGTTGAGTGTAAGTGTAGAGCATGGTGAAGTTTAACCACTTGACCACACCTGTGTGTCAGTTACACATTTGCAATGAAGGATTTGTAACAAGGGAATGAGAAAAAATGGGTAAGGCCTACCCTTGGCCCTGGAGGAAAATGTAGTCCTGCAGGGGAGACAGATGACAAACAAAATACTGAGGTTTAATGTTATAATCAATGTGGTGAGTTTGTGAGAAGTGTATACATGATACCTAGGGACATGGTGGAGTAAGTGGCTCACTTTACCTTGGTTGTTGGTGAAGTTTGCACAGAGGAGGGAGCATTTGAGATAGGTTTTAAAGGATAAGGGGATGGAAAAGGATGTAGATAGAACTTGGCATGTGGCAAGAACAGCATGGGCAAATGCAAGTTTGGGAAAACGCTGAGAAAGACAGTGGGGCAGGAACACTGGGGACACAGACATTCCTTTGTTGACCCCTCCACCTGATACTTTATCCCTGCTCCCTTCACAGCCCAACTGCTCCAAAGGATCATCTGCTTACTTTGCCCCTTTCTCCCCATCTCCCGTCCACTCCTCAACCCACTCCAATCTTTTCCGGACTCTCCACTTGGCTGAAACTGCTCTTGATTTTATGTAGCAAATCCAAGGAACATTCTTTGGTCCTTATATTATTTAGCTTCTCAGCAGTATCCAAAAGTCAGACATTCTCTCATTCTTAAGACAATCTCTTTTCTTGGTTTCTGTGACATCCCACACCCAGAAGCTTCTCCTTCAGTGTCTTTTGCTGAATCCCCTTCCTCCTCTACTAGTGCAAAGAGTAAATAAAAGAATATATGAAGAGTGCTTAGAATAGCTCATGGTAAATGATGAGCACTCAATAAACAATATCTATTATTTTTTCTGGTCTCCTGGTAGCATCTTTTATATTTTTCCAGTCCTAGCATCTGTTTATATTCTTATTTTATTCCCAGCCTCTAAATGTTTTTGCACATCAGAACTCATAATTATGAATACAAATTTCTATCTCTAGCCTTTACTGATCCAATGCATCATTTTTTTTTACACAGTAGCCAGAGTATCATTATCCTTTTAAGACAGGGTCTCACTCTCTTGTGCAGGCTACAGTACCATGGTGTCATCGTATCTCACTGCAATCTCAATCTCTGGGGCCCAAGCAACCTTCTTGCCTCAGCCTCCCAAGTAGCTGGAACTACAGATGTGGGTCACCAAGCCTGCCTAATTTTTTTTATTTTTGTAGAGATGAGGATCTTGCTATGTTGCTTAGGCTGGTATCAAAGTCCTGGCCTCAAGCAATCCTCCCACTTTGGCCTCCTAAAGTGCTAGGATTACAAGCATGAGCCATAATACCCATCCCCAGAATATTCTTTTTGAGACTCATATATCATCATACTTAATAGTGAAATATTGAGCAATTTCACCCTAACATTGATAACAGAGCACAAATATCCACTCATCACTTTTATTCAGCATTGTATTGGTGGTCTAAGCCAGTGAAATAAGGCAACAAAAAGAAATAAAAGGCACACAAATTGGAAAATAAAGAAGTACAACTTTTTATTTAGACATCATAATTGTATGTAGAAAAAAACTAAAGAATCTACAAAAGACTACTGAAGCTAATAAGCAAATTAAGCAGGATTATGGGATACAAGGGCAATATACAAAACTAATTGTATATTGGCACCAAAAAGGGACAAGAAAATTTGAAACACATTACTATTTATGATAGCATCAAAAAACTTCAAACATTCAAAAAATTAATAAAAGATGTTTAAGATCACTATCCTGAAAAATAAAAAATACTGCTAAAGGAAATTAAAGAAGACCTAACTAAATGGATAGATAGATCATGTTGATGGACTGGAAGAATAAATGTTGTTAGGATGTCCAAGTCCTCAGATTGATTTATGGATTTAATGTAGTCCTATTTAGAGCCCTACTAAATTTCTTTTGTAGAAATTGAGAAGCCGATTCTAAAATTTATATGAAAATGTAAAAAGACCTAGACAAAATAAACTTTATTTTATTTTTTTAAATCATAAATTTAATAAACTTGATTAATGCAAAAAAATTTACATTTTTATTAACTGCCTGATACATTCTCTAATGCTCTTTTACAAAATAAACTTTAAAAAAGAAAAAACTTTGGATGACTCACACTACCTGAATTCAACACTTACTGCAAAGCTACTGTGTGGTACTGGCACAAAGATAGACAAATAGGTCAATGGAACACAAAAGAGAGTGGAGAGATTGCCAATTAATTTTCAACAAAGCTACAAAGGCAATTTAATGGGGGAAAGGCTACTCTGTTCAACAAATGGAGCTGGGACCAGCTAGATATCCTTATAGAAGAAAAGGAACCTTGACTTTCTGCCTCATTGCTTAATTAAAAATGAATTTCAGATACATCACATATCTAAATGCAAAAGCTAAAACTCTAAAGCTTCTAAAACGATACATAAGTGAATACCTCTATGATCTGGGTATAGGGACAGACAGTGGTTTCTTAGTTGAGACATATAAAGGACAGCCCATAAAAAAGAAATTGAAAATGAAACTTAATTAAAATTAAACATTTCTCTTTATCAATGACAGCATTAAGTAAATGAATAATCATGTCACTGGGAAAAATATTCATAGTACATATAACTGACAAAGGACAAATACTTGAATAGACACTTTACAAAAGAAGATCTATAAATCATTATGTGCTAATGAACACATAAAAAGGGTCTCACACTATTAATTATCAGGGAATGCAAACTAAAACTTCAATCAAGTACCATCTTACACCCTCTAGAATAGGGATGTCCAACACTGTTTTTTCTTCTGCTGCACATTTCAAGAATGAGAATTGTCTTTGGCCAGACATCAAATATGTAAAGGAGATGATTGCTGATTAGCCAGAAAAAAAGTCCATGCATACTTTTCATGATATTCAACACCACAGATAGGCAAAAAAGTCCTCACAAAATCAGCATGTGGCCACTGGGTCACAGGTTGGACACCCATGCTCTAGAATGTCTAAAATTAAAAAAGACTGACAACATAAAATATTAGCAAGGATGTGGAGTAATGGAAAACCTCACACATGGCTGATGGGAATATAAAATGACGAACTACTTCGGAAAACTACTTAGCAAAGCCTTATAAGGTTAAACATTTATGTATCTTATGATGTAATAATTCTACTCTCAGGTATTTATCCAAGATAAATGTAAGCATATGTCTGTGAAAAAACTTGTATAAAAATTCTCCTAGCAGCCTTATTCTATACTCAAAAACTAGGGATGGGTGATAAAAATATGCATACATCAATAGAAGAAAGGACAAATTGTGAGAAATTAACACAATATACTATTACTCACCAGCGAAAGAAACTAACTATAGATACATGCAATAACATTATGTTAAACAAAATAAGGCAGACATAAAAGTGTATAATGAGGCTCAGCACCTATAGCACAGTAGTTATGGCGCCGGCCACATGCACTGTGGGTGGCAGGTTCAAACCCGGCCTGGACCAGCTAAAACAACAATGACAGCCGCAACAAAAAAATAACTGGGTGTTGTGGTGGGCACCTGTAGTCCCAGCTACTTGGGAGGCTGAGGTAAGAGAATTGCATAAGCCCAAGAGTTTGAGATTGCTGTGAGCTGTGACACCACAGCACTCTACCAAGGGTAACATAGTGAGACTCTGTCTCAAAAAACAAACAAAAAAAGAAGTGTATAGTGTATGATTGATTCTATTTGTAAGAAGTTCAAGAACAGACAAAACTGATCTTTAAGATAAAAATAATATCAGTGGGTAGGGGAAAGGGCTGATTGCTGGCAAAAGGGGCATGAAAAAATTTTCTGGAGTGATGGAAATGTGTTATGGTTTGATTTGGGTGTTGATTATATAGGGGTATATAATTGTCTAAACTCATTGAACTGAACACTTAAAATTTATGAAATTTTTATCGTGTATAAATTAAAACCCAATTAAAAAAATTAAAAAGATGCAGCCCCAAAGTCTACAACAACTACTTAATTGACATCACTACTTGGATGATTAAGTAGACATCTCAAATAGAACTCAGACACAGAGTAGTGGTCTCAAACATCTTTATCACCATGAAGAAAATAAAATAAGGTCACATAATAAAGAGTGACTAATTTAAATAGGGCAATTAATTAACTAATCCCAGACAGACAGAAGGTAAATGCAAAGACTGAAATGGGAATGAATTTGGTGTGTGCCTGAAACATAGTGAGAGATGATATCAAAGGAGTGAAGCCAGGTCATATAGGGCCATATAGGCAGTGGGGAGGAGCATTGATTTTGACTGTAATGAGAAGCCACCAGAAGGGTTTAAACAGACACATAGCATGACTTGGTTTGCATTA
Source organism: Loris lydekkerianus (assembly GCA_963574355.1). Taxonomy (NCBI): domain Eukaryota; kingdom Metazoa; phylum Chordata; class Mammalia; order Primates; family Lorisidae; genus Loris; species Loris lydekkerianus. The sequence continues at coordinate 11,750 of CAUYPK010107133.1, forward strand.
AAAATGACTGCTCTTAGAGAACAGATTTGGGATGTGGAGGATGGGGAAGAATGAAAGCAAAGTGGCCAATCAGAAGGTGTGTTGGTTATTCCCCATAACCTCTTTACCTCTTCTCCCATTACATTCTCTACCTTTCTCTTACCTGAAGGTTGACCTTTGTTGGCAGCATCTCCAAGGCTCTTTTGCTGGCTAGTTTCTGTTTGAATTTAGTCAATGGAGGCACTGGCAGGATATGAGAATTAGGAGAAGATAGATCAGGGTACTCATTACCACTCCCTCTATCCCATTTTCTTCCTTTCTTAACTGGGTCCTGACTGTGGCTATGTTGCTGCAGCTATATCTCCTGTTGCTTATTCCTGGTGTTTTACCACCTTCTGGTTGTTCTGTTAACCTTGTCCATGCATTAGTTAATAGTCACATCATTAAACTCTCTTTGGTTAGTCTCTTTGGAATGTGCCATCTGTTTCCTGCTGGTGCTCAGAATAGCACACATGGCTGTTGTAGGCAAAAAGATGATGATGGCTTGGACTACAGTGGTAGTGTTGGAGGTGGTAGGAAGACAGATTCAAGGTATATCTTGAAGGTAGGCTGGACGTGGTGGTTTATGTTTATAATCCTAGTGCTTTGGGAGGCTGAAGTGGAAGGATCGATAGCTTGAGACCAGGAGTTTGATATCAGCCTGGATAACATAGATCCTATCTCTACAAAAAAATATTAAAAAATGTTAGCCAGGTATCATGACACATGCCTGTAGTCTCAGCTACTTAGGAAGCTGAGGCAGAAGGATCTCTAGGGCCCAGGAGGTATAGGTTACAGTGACCTATCATTGTGCCATTGCACTGCAGCCTAGGTGACAGAGCAAGACCCTGTCTCTAAAGAGTAAAAATAAAACAGATATATTTTGGAGATAGAAACCATAGGAATACTTATGGATTAGATGTGAAGGAAAGGGGAAAGAGAAATGGAGAGAAATACCTAGGATTTGGGCTTAAGGGAATGGTGGTACTGTTCACTGAGATAGGAAGTCTGAGGGAGATGTTGGCTTATTAGGATGGAGATGGGGGGATCAAATATTTGTTGTTGGCCATGAGTTGTTGATTAGAAATCCAAATGGGGATGTCATGTAGGCATGTAGATGTAGGAAGATGAATCTCAGTAGAAATGTTGGGCTGGAGATAGAAATTTGGGAGCCATCAATATGTCCTAGTATTTAAAGTCATGGGGCAGGGTGGAAACACTTAGGGAGAATGTCTTGTGGGACCCCCATTGTGTGAGTCATGATGGAAACCAGAGCCTGCCATCCACTGAGAAAACTGAAAAAGCCAGACATTCACTTTCCCTGACCTCTGGCAACCTGGCCAAGAGCGTGTGACCTAGGCTCAGCTACTCTAGGACTTATGACCAGGACATTGAATATGGAGTCAGTGTTAACAAAGATGCAAGGGACAGTTTCTAGTTTGTTCTGATGGTAGCAGCCACAGCATCCAGTAACTACTGGCAGTGATTATCAGCATGACATCCACGATCAGTGCTGGTCGTGCCAGTGTCAGCATTCAGTGTCTTGTGGTCATAGAAGGGTGACTTAACTAGTCTTTCTGTGGTGTGAGTTTGGTTCAGACTCTGACACTTGAGCTTTCCCTCAGTCTCAGAATATTTTCCAAGCCTGGTTCACCAGCCTTCCCATCAATTTTGTTTGCAACCTAACTTCTAGTTAGTATTATTTTCTCCTTAGATTAACTGGGGTTGGTTTCTGTTGATTGCAACTAAGAACCCCGTTAGAACAATTCCTTGAACTTAGTAAATAAGGGAAGAGGGGCAAGATGGCCAACTAGAAACATTGCTTGCTGGACCATCCCAGTGGAAAGGATAGATTTCAGGTAAAGAATAGAGAAGAAGAGACACAGATCATGTGTAGATGATAAGAGAAGTGCTGGAGCCTTCTAGGGAACTCATGGAGGAAAATTGTGAAGCAGAGAAGGAAGACAGAAGAAAAAAGATAATGATGGGGATCAAACTCGGGGACGTTTAGAGCCAAGTGAAAGGGTAAGGAGGCATCCCCCTACATTTCTTCCACAAGCCTTCAAAGTCCAGTGGGATACTAAGTTTCTTGGAGGCTTTTCCAACCCATGAGTCCAGGCACAGCAACAACACAGAATAGTGGGGAGACTTTGTGCGATTCCAAAGCTTGGTCTTTCTGTGTGGGGTTCCTCTCCGAGGAGAGTGCCACATGAGGCCAGAGAGCCAGCTCTCTTCCATTCAGATACTTCCTCCCTTGCCTCTCCCCAAACCACTGCAACAGGGAGTGCACTTTGATGAGCTGATAATTTGAAGAGTGGCCACTTCCTCCCAGTGGGTGCATGTTGCAGGCTGAGATTCCCACAGAGAGTGGGCCCTATGCCTTTCCACTCGAGGGCCTGTAGTGGTCCCAGGGTACCCAATTTTGGAGCTCCCTGACTATCAGCATTTCATGGAGTTGCACACTGGCATATAAGATAGGCAGGCTGGACCCCATGTCCCCCAGACTCAAGCAGGTTGCTGGGAACACAGTGAAGGAGGTTTGCGAACTGGACTTGAGGGGAGAGGAGGCCCATGTGAACAGAAATAACAGGAGAAAACTATGGAGCTCCAAGATGTGGCAAGCTGGGAGAATATCCATCTCCCCCACAGGAAAACTACCCTGTGGGATTGGGGTGGATACTCCTGAGAGGAAGAGCCTATCCCCATAACAACTAGGCACAGCACATTCAGGCACTCAGGCTGACCTGGAGCTGTGGCCCCCTTCCCCATCCATTCTGTCCAGGAGAGAAGTTTGAGCCAAGACTTCGATCCACTTTCATCAAAGCGAGACAGGGAATCTGCCCACACACATACCTCATCACTGATACAGTCTACAAATGACAAGCAACTGAGAAAATCACCACACTAACGATATCTATAACCAAGGCTTCTACCTAAAACCTAGATTACCATCAAAGCACCCACAAAAAAGCCAAAGGTTCTTACTCAGCATATACTACAAATACATCTGTGTGAGTGAGGTGAGTGGAAAAGCTCCATCTAAACAAAGGAAAATCCAAAAATGAGAAGCAACAGCAGCTCCAGATGAATTGGAATTAGTAAAACAACTCTGGAAGTATGAAAAATCAGAACAAAATTACACCCCCAAAAGGAAATACCAGTTCTCTAGCAATGGATACCAACCAAAACGAAAACATTGAAATAATAGATAACAATATCCCAAATGGATTCTAGGGAAACTCAATGAAATTCAAGAGAAAATGGAAAACCAACTCAAGGATACAAACAAATGGAAAAATATATCATGCTCTAGGTTGGTAGAATAACATTGTTAAAATGTCCATACTACTCAAAGTTATTTACAGAGTCAATGGAATCCCCATCAAAATACTAATGTGATATTTCACAGATCTAGAGAAAATAATTCTACACTTTGTTTGGGACCATAAAATAGCCTGACTAGCCAAAGCAATCTTTTTCTTTTTCTTTCTTTTTTTTTTTTTAGAGACAGAGTCTCACTTTGTCGCCCTTGGTAGAGTGCTGTGGTGTCACAGCTCATGGCAACCTCTAGCTCTTGGGCTTAGGTGGTTCTCTTGCCTTGGCCTCCTGAGTAGCTGGGACTACAGGTGACCACCACAATGCCTGGTTATTTTTTTTTTTGTTGCAGTTTGGCCAGGGCTGGGTTTGAATCCACCACCCTTGGTATATGGGCCGGTGCCTTACTCACTGAGCCACAGGTGCTGCCCAGCCAAAACAATATTAAGCAAAAGAAACAAACCTGGAGGCATCACATTCCCAGATTTCAAACTATACTACCAGGCTGTAGTAACCCAAACGGCATGGGATTGGCACAAAAATTTGAGATATAGATTAATGGAACAGAACAGATAATGCAGATATAAAACCATCCACATACATCCAACTGGTTTTTGACAAAGCTGACAAATATACAATGGAGAAAAGAATCTCTGTTCAATAAATGGCTCGGGGAAAATTGGATAGCCACATGCAGAAGAATGAAACAGGATTGGTATCTCTTACCACTCACAAAAATTAATTCAGGATGGATAAATTACTTAGTTGCAAGGCATGAAATCATAAGAACTATAGAAGAAAATGTTGGGAAAACTCTTCTAGATATCAGCTAGGCAAAGAACTTATGAAGAAGACCCCAATGACAATCATAGCAATAACAAAAATAAATGAATGGGATTTGATTAAATTAAAATGCTTCTGCTCAGCCAAAAAAAAAAAAGAAATAATAATAATAATCAACAGATCAGAATAGACAACCTACAGAATGGGAGAAAATATTTGCAAGCTGTATATCCAATAAAGGGATAATAAACCAGGACTCAAGCAAATCAGCAAGAAAAATCAATCTCATCAAAAAGTGGGCAAAGATCATGAACAGAAGTTTTTCAAAAGAATATAGACAAAGGGCCAATAAACATATGAAAAATACTCAACATCACTAATTTTCAGGGTACAACATGTATGAGAATAGTTTAGAGATTTCTCAACGAACTAAAAGCAGACTTACCATTTGATCCAGCAATCCCACTGCTGAGTACAGACCCAAAAGAAAAAAAGTCATTTTTTCAAAGTCACCTGCACTTGAATATTTATTGCAGTAAAATTCATAATTCCAAAGATGTGTAACCAACCCAAGTGCCCATCAATTCATGAATGGATTAACAAATGTGGTATATGTATACTATGGAATACTACTCAACCATAAAGAAGGATGACTTAATATCTTTTGCAACAATTTGGATGAAAATGGAGACCATTATCCTAAGTGAAGTATCAAAAGAATGGAATAAGAAGCACCACATATACCCACTATTAAATTAGAACTAACTGATAACTAACACATGTGCATAGAGGGAAGCAAAACTTAACAGAAATCAAATGGGTGGAGAGAGAGGAGGGGATGACAAATATCTATCTAAGGGGTACACTGAACAATATCTGGGTGATGGGCACATTTATAACCATGACTCAAGCATTATAAAATAATCCGTGTCACAAAAGTATTTGTACTTTGAAATAAAAAAAACACAAATGTCTGCTCTAAATAAGCGGCTGACCTTTTCCCCCTAATTTGAAATTACTCAGCAAGAAAGTGACAGCTTTCCTTGTAGATTTTGAAGTGCAAAGAAACAAGAGGTCAGAAACCGCAGTATCTGTCATTCCACTCTAAGATAAATAAACATACTGACTCAAGGGTGAAGTCAGTTTCCTTCTGAAAATGGCATATGGGAATTATTGTTCATGGAGAGAGATTCTTATCTGGATCCTCTGGTATTTAATGATGCTGTACATTAACCCACCCACGTTTTCCCATATTTCAAACAGCAGCAAGAGAAACCCATGAACTCCTGATTTTAAGCTATGTATTTCCATAATGAAAGCAAGGATGTCTTTGTTCTCTGCAACTAAAATAAAGAGCTCATATTTCACTTTTCAAAAGTTCTCAACATTAATAAATTCCCCATTCTCCTCCAGTGCTTTTAAGTGAAAGTCAACTGTTGTCTTTGACCAGACCTAAAGAAATTACTGGAACAACTGGAGTCTCAATCTGCTTTGGTAAAAACAATAAAATATGTGAAATCATCCTATTTTGTTTTATTTTACATTTTATTGATTTTGACCTGATTTTGGCCATCTGCTGGAGCTCCTGAAAAGAAACCAACTTTCTGTCTACAGACAACTCCAGATCCAAAGTAAAGGCCAGCTCCTTAGCTGTGGTGGGAACCCAATCCTGGAGAGTATGAGGTCACCTGGAGCTCTAGTTGACAAAAAAAAAAAAAAAAAAAGAAAGAAAAACTCAGCAGATGGAGAAATAAGGTAATTTTAATAGGCTCAATATATCCAAAGCTAAATTCCTGCCAATTCTGTCATAACAAGTCTCACACATATCACTTCATCTTCATTTTTGTCTTGGTCAATGCTTCCCAAATGTTGATCTGGACACCAGTCCCCTGGGGATCTGGTTACAATGCAGATTCTGACTCACCTGTGTAGTGGGGCCTGTCTTCTGCCTGTTTAACAATCTCCCAGATGATGCATTTGAGTAGCTGCCATAACAGCTATTACCTGGGTATTTATACGAGCTTTCCAATTGGTCTTCTTGCCTGCCAGCTGGATCTTATTTTCTTCACAGAGAAGATAGAAATGATTCATTTAGAAGCTAATCCTAAATCTGTAACATTTCCTTCAGCCCTCTCCACTTAGAGTCCCCTTTTGCTCCCAATGTTATTGGAATACAGTCCTGACCCCTTACTGTGGCTGTAAAGGTCTCTATGCCAAGGATTCTCCAAAAGCTGCTCTGCTCATTGCACCTGCACTCCAGCCCTCCCAGATCTCTCCTGGATCTGTGTCCTTGCGAGTCTTAATTGGACTTTTCATTGGCCTACTCCTCTCTGTTTGCTTGTGGACGGAGTCAGGCCTTCAGTAGTCTCTGGTGAGCTTTCTCTTTTCTTCCACAGCTCCTACTCCCTTCACAGAGGGGGGACTCTTTCTTTGTGTGTCCCTACTCCACCCTGAAAATAGCTCTACCACCAATTTTATCAAACTGAGTTTCAATTGTTTATGTGGTTATTCCCTAGTACTAAGTTGTGAGCTCCTTGAGAACATAGATTTCCTTCCTTCCTTTCTCCCTCCTTCCTTTTTCCTCCCTTCTTTTGCACTCTTCCTTCTGTCTCCTTCCCCCTTTTTTCTTCCTTTCCTCCCTCTTCTTCCTTTCTTCCCTCACTCCATTCCCATTTCTTCATTCCTTCCTCCTTCCTTCCTTCTTCCCTCCACCCCTCTCTCCACTTCCTCCCTCCTTCATCTCTCCCCACCCTCCTTTCCCCATTCCTTCCTTCTGCCCTGTCTTCCTTTACTCCCTCCATACTCCTTCCTTCACTCCCTCCCCCATCTTTCCTTCCTTCTTTATTTTCTTTTTTCCTTTCTATCACACCAAACTATCTAAAGTTTCTGAAGTCTCTGGTGTCTAGGACTTCGCAACATTGTTTTTTGTCCCTGGAAACTTCTACTCATTCTGCAGGATTCAGTTCAGATGTGACTTGCTACAAGTCTTCATTACTAGTTATTACCCCTGCTCCACCCCCTGGGTCTGTTCTCATAACACTCTGTACAAACCCATCATGGCACTTCATTGTAATTAAATGTCTCCTTCCCAACTGAGCTACACTGTGCACTTATTCATTCACTTATTCAGGAAATATTTCTTGAACACTCACTGTTCTAGGCACCAGGGATGTGGCAATTCACAAAAGAGATAAAATCTTTGCTCCTGCTCTCTGAAAGCTTACATTCTAATAGAGGGGAGACATGTAATACACAAATGCATATGTCAAGTGGTGATAAAGCCTTTAAATGAAAAGAAAACAAGTCAAAGCCATAGAGAAGATGAGAGATATGCTGTTTAGGGTGGCAAGGAAAGGCCTCTTGAATAAGATAGTACATTTGGGCCAAGACTTGAAGTAAGGAAGTAAGCCATGCAGATATCTATGAGTGTTCTAGACAGAGGGAACAGTAAGAAGCAAGTGTGAAGACCACAGATTTCATGAGGACCAGCATGAAAGCCAGGATGGCTAGAACAATGTGAGCCAGAGGGACGGTGGTGGAGGCTTCACTGAGCTTTGGAAGAGGACCGCTTTCAAGCAAAGATTATGGTCTTGGAAGTCAGGAGGCTTCTCTTATGTTCAATACCCACAATATAGTAGATTTTCATGAATATCAAGCTGTCACTTATTGTACTCCTTCCACAGTCTCATTATTTCTACTGCTAACAATAACCCTGTAAGGGAGGTGCTGCTAACCTCATTGCACACATGAAGCACCTGAAGCCAAATGACCTACTAAGGGTCACTCAGCTACAGTACATAAATCCTGGGACCTGGGTCTGTCTGACTGCAAAGCCTGTGCCATTTCAATATTCTATAGTGTTTCTGTGCTATATTTTATTATGTATCCCTGTAGTTACAAAACAGTATTGAATAATGCCAAAGCCTCTTGTGGAAGGACAAAATGAGACATTCGTTGACATAGCTTGAATGGTTAAAAAAGAGTCATAGCATACAATTTAAAAGTTAGAAGCACAAGAAATACCAAGAGCTTAATGCTACTGTGTTCTAAGCAGGATGTGGACTATAAGTACACAGTCTGAATGAGAAGTGGCAGCTGGTGTATTAGTTTCCTGTAGCTACTGTATCAGTGACCACAAATTGGGTGGCTTAAAACAACAGAAATTTATTCTCTCACAGTTCTGAAGGCCAGAAGTCCAAAATCAAGGTGTCAATAGTGATGAAGCCTCTAGGGGAACATCCTTTCTTACTTCCTCCAGTTTCTGATTTCAGGTCCCTTGGCTTGTGGCTACAAAACTATAGTCTCTGCCTCCATCTTTGCATGGCTTTCTGCTCTTCTCCTTGTGCCTGTGTCTTCTCATATGTCTCTTACAAGGATGCTTGTCATTAGATTTAAGGTCCATCCAGATAATTCAGAATGATTTCATCTTGAGATCCTTAACTTAATTATGTTTGTAAAGATTCTTTTTCTAAATAAGATCTCCAACTTTTGGAGGTTTGGAGGTAGACATATGTTTTTGAGGAGGGTCACCACTCAACTAACTACATTTGTTGGCATAACATTTAGAGATTCATGGTCTTTCCATGACCATCTGAACCACATTTAGGTCTCAACTCCTCTCCTTGAATCCTAGTGTTTCTCAAATGCCTCAGACTTTAGGTACCAACCTATCAGAATTGAAGCTGCACCCCATCAGAATGGTGCCCACTATAATCAACAGACACTTCCATATTGATGCCTTTTAACAGAATATCAGTAGTAACTTATTATTAATCCTTCACATTTAGGGAGAATTTTGTTTTTTAGAATATTTTCATGTTATTTGTGATGGTTAATTTTATGTGCACATGACTAGGACACAGGGTGCTCAGATTAAACATTATTTCTGGGTGTTTCTGGATTAGATTAGAATAAATCCATGGACTGAGTGAAGCAGAATGTTCTTATAGTGTGGGTGAACATCAATCCTTTGAAGGCCTGAATAGAGCAAAATGCAGGGAAAGAGAGAATTTGCCTCTTCTGCCTGACTGGTAAGTGGGGACATTAGTCTTCTGCCCTCAGACTGAGATTTACACCACTGGTTCCTCTGCTCTTCAGGTCTTTGAACTCTGACTGAACTACAACACCAGGTTTCTTGGGTCTCCAGTTCACAGATGGCAGATTATGGGACTTCTCAGCCTGCATAATCACATGAGCCAAATTCTATGATAAATCTCTCTACCAATATGTATATAAATATACAACAGAACCTCCATAGTTGACCCCCTCCCTGCAGTGACCACCTTCTTAAGTTGACCTAAGTTTCATAGACCAGACATGCACTAAATATATGTATCTTACAATAGGCCTAGTTTCTTATGTTGACCACCTCCGTATGTTGACCAATCTGTTACAGTCCCTTGGGTGTTCAACTTACAGAGGTTCTACTAAATTTTGTTTATACATAAAAATACATTTATATTTTATAAGTATACAATCATGCATAACTTAATGATGGGGATACATTCTGAGGACTACAACATTTGGCCATTTGGTCATTTCATGAACACAAATTGTACTTAGACAAACCTAGATGGTATAGCCTACTACAAACCTAGGCTATATGGTACAGTCTATTGCTCCTAGGATACAAACATGTACAGCATGTTACTGTACTGAATACTGTAGGTAACTATAACATAATGGTAAGTTTTTGTGTTCATGAACATAGAAAGGTACAGTAAAATTACAGTATTATCATTTATGGGACTACCGTTCTGTTTGCAGTTCATCATTGACTGAAATGCCATTATGTGGCATATAACTATATATAAATATATAGATGGAAAGATATAGGTAGAGCTAAAAATAGATATAGATAAATATCTCATATTGGTTCTGTTTCTCTGGAAGACCCTGACTAATACATTATTTATACTATAGGTTGAGTATCCCTTACCCTAAATGCTTGGGACCAAAAGTGTTTTGGACTTTGCACTTTTTTTTTCAGATTTTAGATTTACAGATACTTTGGTTGAACATCTCTAATCTGAAAATTCAAAGTCCAAAATGCTCCAATGAGCATTTCCTTTGAACATCATGTTGGAAACCGAAATAAATTAAATACTGAATGGATCTAAGAACTGAAACTATGGAACTACTACAAGGAAACTTTGGAGACATGCTTCAAGACATTAGTCTGGGCAAGGACTTGTTGAGTAAAAGCTCCAAAGCACAGGCAACCAAAGCAAAACTGGACAGATGAGATCACATCAAACCAAAAAGCTTATACACAGCAAAGGAAACAATCAACAAAGCAAGGAGACAACCCAAGGAATGAGAGAAAATATTTGCAAGCTACCCATTTGACAAAGGATTAATAACTGGAATATATAAGGAATTCCAACAATTAATAGGAAAAAAATCAGATAATCTGATTATAAAACGGGCAAAGGTCTGAACAAACATTTCTCAAAAGAAGACATACAAATGGCCAACAGGTATGTGGAAAAATGCTCATCATCATCAACAGCCATCAGAGAAATACAAATCAAAAATACAACTGGATATCTTCTCACCCCAGTTAAAATGATATGTATCAAAAAGACAGGCAATAGTGAATGCTGGTAAGGATGTGGTGAAAGGGGAACCTTCATACACTTTTGGTGGGAATGTAAATTAATGAAACCACTATGGAAAACATTATGGGAGTTCCTCAAAAGACTAAAAATAGATCTACCATATGACCTAGCAATCCTACTGATGGGTATAAATCTAAAAGAAGGGAATTCAGTATTTTGAAACAATATCTGCATTCCCTTATTTATTGTAGCACTATTCACAATAGCCAAGATTTGGAATCAACCTAAGTATTCATCAACAGATGAGTGAATAAAGAAATTGTGGTATATGTATACAGTGAAATTATATAGCCACAAAAAATGAAATTTTGCCATTTTCAGCAACATGGATGGAACTGGAGAAGATTATGTTAGGGAAATAAGCCCAGCATGGAAAGACAAATCTCACATATTATCGCTAATATGTGGGGGCTAAATATTAAAAATAATTCATCTCATGTAGACAGGGTAGAATGATGGTTTCCAGAGGCTGGAAAGGGAGGAGGAATAAGGTAGGGATGGTTATGGTAAGTTAGGGTAAACTTTAAAATAACGAAAAGAGTAGGATAGGAATGTTCCTAACACAAAGAAATGATAATGCCTGAGATGACAGATACCCCAATTACTCTGATTTGATTACCATATATGTCTATATCAAAACATCACATGTACCCCATAAAGATATACAGCCATTATGTACCCACAATACTTAAAAATAAGAAAAATATAAATAAATATTTTGGATTTTGGAGCATTTATGATTTTGGATTTTTGGATTTGGGGTGTTTAACCTATATTTGAAGAAAATAACAACTATGTGAGCACAGCAAAGCATGTCATGTCACAGACGAGCAAATAAAATCAGAGGAGTTAGCAGATGCAGACCTAGAACTCAGGCCTTCTGATTTCTAGGCCAATACTCATTCCACTCTATCAAGCTAGATTCGGGGGGGGGGGGGTTGTAAATATAATTTCCTTTGCAATGTGTATAATTAGAGCTGAACATCTTTCCAGTAGCAAGGGCAGCGTTCAGAAACCAAAGTGACTTCAGGAGGTGGCAGTGAGCTAAATGAGTGAGACCACCTCAGAGTAAAGCAGGGAGAGTGATGGGATCTGTGCTGACCTGGAGAGTACATATCTTGCCTAAAGGTATTTTAAATTAAAAAAGAATCTTATAACACTGAGCTAGCAAAACAAAACATGTCTATTGGCCTTATTCAGCCCACAGGACATGTGTGTGTGCCCTTCAATACTCTAACCATGTCAATGAGAGGAAAAAAAAAATGAGATTCAGAGAAGGCAAGTAATGCTCCCACTAGGGGTCTTCAAACGAAGGCCCGCGGGCCACATGAGGCGGTGTGATTGTATTTGTTCCCGTTTTGTTTTTTACTTCAAAATAAGATATGTGCAGTGTGCATAGGAATTTGTTTATAGTTGTTTTTTTTTAAACTATAGTCCAGCCCTCCAATGGTCTGGAGGGACAGTGAACTGGCCCCCTGTTTAAAAAGTTTGAGGACCTCCTTGATACTGGCATTGCTGAGACTTTTAACACTGAGTTCTTCTGAGTCCCTGCCTACTCCTTTTCCCATTCTTGTCCCCAGGCTGCTTTGCCCCTGCAGTGCCCAGATAGGCTTGCCACCCCAGGATTGTAGCTTTTACTATTCCTTTGATCCCAGATTCCCTTGCTCCTTGTAATACAAATTCCCCAATCCTCCTAGTTCCTTTTGCCCTCCCTGCCTCCCCCACTTCATGTTTGGCCTAGCCTGGGAAAGGAATTCCTATTACGGCATCAGGGAGAAGCGATGGCTTAATATAAATTAGTATAGCCAGTTAGGTCAGTAAATTATGCCAAGTCAAAGATTAAATCCCCTTATTTCAAACTCATTAGGGAAGTCATTAGAGACCATCAGGGCTGAGAGTTTGAGATCTCTAGTTGTAGAGACCTGGTTGTGTGGCCTTGGGAAAGTTACTAATCCTGTCTGAGACTTAATTTCCGTCTCTGGAAATGAGAATAATACTAGTTTCTTCCTCACAGCATTGGTATGAGGATTAGAGAGAATGTATGCAAAGTTCTTAGCACAGTGTCTGGCATGTGGTAATTAATCATAAATGATGGATTTCGAAAAAATCTTAGACAATGGAAAATAATACATCCCACTGCGGGCATTCCTTGGCAGTCCAGAATGCTTCTGTGCTCCAGGTCTGACTGGGGTTTAGAGGACAGAAGGGTGAGGAGGGAGAAAAAGAAGGCTCACAGTCTGGCAAATATTTTCTCCAAATTCACAGGTAGCCTGTTCATTGTGTTAATTGCTTCCTCTGCTGTGCAGAACCTTTTTAGTTTGAGATAATCCCATTGGCCTATTTTTTGTTTTTGTTGCCTGAGCTTTTGATGTCAAATCCAGAAAATCATTGCCCCAACCCACAAAATAAAATTATTAAAATTATATAAAATTATATATATATATGTATGTATATGAACACACACACAGCCATGTGCCCCATAGTGACATTTCAGTCATCCATGGTCCTTATATATGACAGTGACCCCATAGATTATAATGGAGCTGAAAAATTCATCTCACAGAGACAGAGGGTAGAATGAAGGTTTCCAGAAGGTGGGAAGGATAGTAGAAATAAGGTAGGGATGGTTAAAGGCAGGGGTGGCGAACACGCAGCTAGAGCTGCATGCGGCTCCCAGCCAAAATGAATTTCGGCTCTTTGCCTCTTATCATTATTTTGTATACTGTGGCTCTTTGCCAAGTTTGGATTTTGTTATGCTGCTTCTGAGGAGGGACCTCTGAGGAGCGATCTCCGAG
>CAUYPK010107134.1:0-11420 GCA_963574355.1 Loris lydekkerianus
CTCCCAGCCCTGTGGGGGCTTAATGCCAGGCCTCAGACCACCTGCCTCCCAAGCCCTCCCAGCCCTGTGGGGGCTTAAAGCCAGGCCGCAGCCCACCTGCCCCACAAGCCCTCCCAGCCCTGTCGAGCCTTAATGCCAGGCCTCAGCCCACCTGCCTCCCAAGCCCTCCGAGCCCTGTGGGGGCTTAATGCCAGGCCTCAGCCCACCTGCCTCCCAAGCCCTCCCAGCCCTGTGGGGGCTTAATGCCAGGCCTCAGCCCACCTGCCCCCCAAGCCCTCCCAGCCCTGTAGAGCCTTAATGCCAGGCCTCAGCCCACCTGCCTCCCAACCCCTCCCAGCCCTGTGGGGGCTTCTCAACCTCTCCGTCTGTTCAGACATGTAGCTCCCGACTCCCCCCTTCTCCTACATTCCACATTCTCTCTGGCAACATCTTCTTCTCTGCTCACCCAAACTCCCATCGAAATGTTATTGATTCATTGGATTATTTCCTTTTTTCCACACCCCATCCCCAAGGACACAATATGTTCAAGGTGTTCCCTGGTTTCACACAGATCTTTAGCCAAGTTTCATTACGTTCCTGACCTCTTTGATTCTTTGAAAGCCTGGCTTCCCAAGTAGAGTGATCAACCAGCCCAGCTTGCCTGGGACTGAGGAAGGAGGGTGTCTGGAACATGGGACATTTAGTTGTAAAACTGGAAAGTCCTGGGCTCAGAGGGACAAATCGGCCACCCTAGCTATGGTTTCCTCATGGTCCTCCTTTCTGTTCTGGGACCAAGTAGGTAGCACTATGGTGTCAACTTCAGTGAATCGCTGATTCCAATATAGAAAGCACACTGCCTTCACTGGTGGAACAGAAACTTGGCTACCTGGAATTGTTAACCAGAGTGATGAAAATGTGTCAAATGGTCTATGAAACTAGTGTATGGTGCCCCCATGATTGCATTAATGTACACAGCTATGATTTAATTTAAAAAAATAACAAAAATGACAGAAATGTATTGGGGTATTTATTGTGTACAATGTGTTGCGTTGGGCTTACACATGACATTTAGCTAGAATATTATAATTCTGAACCCCAGCATATTGAAATAATCTAAATAAAAAATATCAAGGGTGATAGCCATCCAGTACCAGAGGAGAGAGTTTAAAGATGGGATCCAGGGTGGTGCCTGTGGCTCAAAGGAGTAGGGCGCTGGCCGCATCTACCAGAGGTGGCGGGTTCAAACTCAGCCCTGGCCAAAAACTGCAAAAAAAAAAAGAATGGGATCCATAGGATCAGTGACAGCCTGGGGAGTGGGCAAGAGTGATAAACTGAGCATGACTTTGTGAACTCTGCTTCAAGATAGTGAGTGAATGAGTTTAAAATAAAAACACATTGAAATAAAAGTTAGAGTAGTGTACATCGTCTCTGGAAGCCAAAGGGAAAGTGGAAAAGCAAGAAAACAACCAAATCCATATAATCAAAGAAAGATAGGAATTAAGAGAGTTAGCAATTTTGAAAACCAGGTTTCCCAAAGATTATTTCTTATAGGTACATTGTCATAAGCATCAAGTTAATTAAGATGAAAATTCCAAAGGCACCCTGTGAGTTTATTCAATTATGCACACAAATTGGAGTCAGACTGTAGGAGAAGCTGTGTGAGTAGAGGGAAGTAAATATGCTTTGTGATCAAAAGACTTAAATTCCAGCTCCTGCTCTTATGTTTACTAACCTCTCTGAGCTTCTGCCTCTACAATGAAGAACATAAAATAATCATCTCTGCATGGTGCTACTATGAGGATCAAATGAGATAATGGATGGTCATGCACTTGTAAACTGCAAAGCCCTTGACAAATGTAAGTTATTATCACGACGGCCTTATCACAATAAAAGTTAATTGCACTCAGGAAAAAGCACCCTAGCTTCCAATTATTCTGTCAAAATATTTATTGGACTCTGCTGCTCTAAGCCCCAGAGGGCAAAATAGTTCCCTGCTCTCACAGAGGTCTCATGGAGCCAGCAGGCTCACAATGAGAAAGAGAGAGAGAAAAGTCACAAGTTATTCACTATGTCAGTATGGCTGTGGCAAGAGAAAAGTCCCTGTGGAGAATCAGCTGAGTAGTTCCTGGATCAAGCACCAGGCCAGGGGATGCAATAGGTGTCTTCAGTGAAGTGGTGGTAAGCATTGGACCAAGGAAAAATATGTAGGTGAAGGGCGGCACCTGTGGCTCAAAGGAGTAGGGAGCCAGCCCCATATGCCGGAGGTGGCGGATTCAAACCCAGCTCCGGTGTGATGTGAATGTGTCAACCCGTCTGTGAAACTAGTGTATGATGCCCCATGATCATATCAATGTACACAGCTATGATTTAATAAAAAAGTAATAATAATTTAAAAAAAGTGTAGGTGAAGGGAGTTAGAGAAAGCTATGTTGATTGGTTTGATCTAACCACGTCAGATTGTATATATAAAAAAAAAATCAGCACATTATACCCCACATATGCACGAATGTATTCATGATCTATGTGTATTTGACTTAAAAAAAAAAAAAGAAAAGAAAATAATAAAAAATAAAAAAGACAAGTGTCACAGCTCTGAAATAGTCCAAAATTAGAGAGTAGGCTAGGTAAGAGAAATATATGCAGACTGAAGCACTGTGTGATGTAGACTTCCACTGTAGGGTCCTGATGGATATAACCTCTAAATGCTCCATCCACACTCAACTACTCAAGCTTAGAAGCAATGTAAATGTTCCCTGAGAGCCTCTCCGCATCCCTGTACAAAGGTGCTGGGCACAGTAGGGGACTAAACCAGACTTATAAACACACCTTAGTCTGTTTGGCCAGATCGTTCTCTAACTCTCCAAACAGATATAGAGCTATGCTCGGAGCTGCAAATCATACCCATGCTGGTGTCAAGGCATCAGCCCCAAGCGTTTTCACACCAGTGCTGTCCAACAAAAGTACAATGTGAGCTGCGAGTCAAATTGCTAATTTTCTATAAGCCACGTAAAACTAAAGGGTTAAATTAATTTCAATGATATATTTTATTAAACTCAATTTAGCTAAGATATTTCTATTTTAACATGTAATGAAAGTAAAACATATATGAAGGAAACATGAGAAACATCACAACTTAATGATGTCCAGACTCAGTCTCCGTAGTTGATGATGATGAGCGGAGAAGAAACTGTAGCAGGGACTGTGCTCCGTTCTTGGCATATGCAGTATCACTGTGTTTTAATGATAACCTTAAGAGAAGATTACTATTTCCATTTCACAGATGAGGAAATGAAGGCAAAACTATGACAGAACCAGGCTCAAACCCAGAATGACTGATTTTTTTCAGTCTCTGAGAAGCATACTTAGCTAACTGGATTTTGTCCTATTTTGCCTTAATATTGACCCATCCACGAGGCCAACTTAGATCTTCTATCTGGAGTAATGGATATATGAAGTTTCAATTTACGCTGTCAGAAGATGGCATGACACTGAGCTTCTCTTCATACCTACACTTACCTTGTCAATTTCCTACTTACCATTCAAGACGTGCTGTGTACATTCTGGGTTTGGACACAAAGCATAGAAAAGAAATTACAAATTTATAAATAGCAGTCAGCTTTCCAAGGACATGCCTGAGGATAAAAGCCATGTGTGTTTGCCCTCTTTGTTTCATTGCTTCCCTGAGTAATCACAACATGCATGTACCATCAGAATCGACCACTGTGATAAATCTATGTACTTGCTAAAAGAATTCTAAAGCTAAAACATCTGAAAGACGGGTAGTAGGACAACCACAATAAAAGACTCTGAAGAACAAGATACCAAAAGACATCAGATACATTTTTTTAACAACTCTCTCCAAAATAAAGTTGAAAAAGATTCTGATTCATCAGCTTGCAGAAACAACAAGAGTGCTTAGCCTCCCTGCAGCCATGTGTAAATGTTGATGATAATGAGTTTATCTGAGTCAGGCAGAGACTGTTTGAAACAACAGGGTTAGAATAAAGGCCACAACTAATATTTACAGGGAACTTGTACTTTCTGCAGCATTATGGAATGAAAAGTCACATTTTGGAGCCATAGGATCTTACATGAAACCTCTCCCTACTCTGCCATGTAGCCTCCGTTTCCTTAGTTTCCCCATCTGAACCCTTGCCAATCATTAAAAGTCCCTCGATTGAGACAAGTTAGTTACCTGTCCAGGGTAACGTTGTCCTACAGCATGCTGATCATTCCTATGTATTTCCCTATTCTTTGTGAATTTTAATTACCCAACCTGTCCCCTCTACTATTGATAATACTATCAAAGGTACCAATAAGAAATCAGGAAACCTTAAATCATCAGAGGCCACTAGCACCTGCCTTGTAAGCCTTTAGCAAGTTCTGTTCCTGGAAGAGGGCAGATAGCACATATGATGATGGACACAAAATTTCAAGGAAAGAAACAGGAGCATTGATGGGGAGCTTTTTCCAGGGCTGGTGGTAGAACAGATTAAACTTTTGTGAGTTGGGGAAAAAAGAATGTCAGAGAATGGGCAAATGCAGCAAGAAGAGCTATAAGGTTTAAATACACACATTGGCTCCCAGACACTGTAAATAAGGCTTACTCTAGTTTACCTCATCACAAACAGATCATCACTCCTGTCAATGTTGAACTAAGGCCACACAGTAAAACCTGATCCATTGCATCACATCATCAGCTGCAAAGTAATAATTTGCAAATCCTTTTTTTCATTCATAACAGATTTGTAGTAATTAGAGCAGATGGGATAAACCAGTTTGAGTCCCAATAATGCATGTATTATTGCCCACAGTTAATTACACATCCCTTTGTCCAGTTCATTGTTGATGAGTCCAACAATGGGGTTTCCTGCTTCTTTTCCTCAAAGCATAATATGGAGAGATGTGCAGATGAGATGGAATGACAGTTGTCACAATTTTTCTATGTTAATGAATACCAAGAGAAAATAAGCCCCACAAAGTAACATGCTAATGTAAGCTCTTAAACATAGTACCCAATGAGTGTAAGCTAAATTTCAAATAACAAACAGCAGGTGACATATGAAACATCTACCATAGCAATTTCCCAGTATAAACTCACACATGTTTAATTGTTTTTCAGACTGAATAAGAATAAAAAATGATAAGGGAACAGAATAAGCCTCCGTTAAATTTCAAAATCCAGAAAAGAAAAAAAAATACTTCCTTCCCACAGTAAATTTTTGAGTTATCTTTAGAAATATTAAAGTTCACTACACACATGTATGCACACACACACACATTCTTACAGATCTATAATTATGCGTGTAGGCAAAGACATATCTTCAGGGACTATTTACATCAGGATATCATTCCTCATAGGAACTAGGTGTCCACTGTCACCATGTCTATTTCATAGAGTACTTAAAGTTCTAATGAGAGCAATTAGGGAAGAGAAAGAAATAAAAGACATACAAATAGTAACAGGGAAGGCCAAACTATCCCTGTTTGGCTGATAATATGATCTTATATTGGGTAAATCCTAAACACTCTAAAAGACTCCTTGAGTTGGTCAATAAATTCAATGAAGTCTCAGGTTACAAAATCAACAGTGTTAGGTAATTGCCCAGAGAAAGCCCCTCCCCCAGAAAGCCCCTTCCTACTTTCTACAGACCAAGATTAGCTGTCTCACTCTTAAAGTTACAGCTCCTCTCTAAGCACAGGGAGTTACCCTAAACAACAGGGAATTGCTTCCTAGCTGCAAAACTTACTTCATCTCCCTATCCCAATTACCCACTGAAAATTTCAAACTTACGGCCTGCCCCTAATGGCTCTTCCTGCCAGAGCAGTAACTCCTTATTTGCTATTCTACCATCCCATCACCGTTCTAAGACTTCCCCTAACTGAATTTATATAAGGGTGCACTTTTTTTTTGATTCTCTCTCTTCCTTTCTCTCCTCCTTGGTGCTGCTCTGCAGCATCCCTCCCTCGCCAATAAAGACCTTTCCTATAAGCCTTGGTGGTCTGTGAGATTTCTGCTGGTCGAGTGCCGCCCTTTTAAACAACACATGCACAAATCAGCCTGAAAGTCAAATACTCAATATCATTTATAGTAGCTACAAAGAAAATAAAATATCTAGGTAAAGGACTTTATAAAGAGAACTATAAAATATGGAAGAATGAAATCATATGTGACACCATCAAATGGAAAAACATCCCATACACATGAACTAAAAAAATCAACCCTGTTAAAATGCCCATACCAATAAATTGGTTTATAGATACAATGCAATTCCCATCAAATTATCAATGTCATTTTTCAGAGATTTAGATAAAATAATCCTAAACTTCAGATGAAACCAAAAAAAGGGCAAAAAGCTAAAGAATAAATCTGGCAGTATCACATCGTCTGACTAAAATTATACAAGAAAGTTATAATAACCAAAACAGCATGGTATTTCTATAAAGGTAGAGACAAAGACCAATGGAGCAGAATAAAGAACCCAGAAATAATATAGCTACTCTGAGAACCACAAAAAATGTCAATGCCTTTCAGTAAGGGAAAGTTTGAATAAACTGTTTTTTGTCCACATCATAAAATAACATTTAACACCATTAAAATGAATGAGTCTGTTGACTTTGAGAATACATCCTATGAAACTGGCATTGTTATTATTAAAGTGAGTATAGAATGTATCTGCATGAAAAAAGGAAGGTGACACCTGTGAGGATGGACAACAAAATGACAGTAGTTTCTCAAAATGTGGGGAGATGAATCTGACTTTCTTCCTTAGGTGTTTTGTGTTGTTTAAACTTATTATATAGACAAGAGTTTTTGTCTGTTTTATGGGAGAAAGCAATAAATAGGGCCATTCCATCATGAAATAAAAAATATATATATATGGAAACCTTAGAAATGTATTTTAAAAAATGAAGCAGGAAAAATGTCACCCTTAAATATATTACCCAGACAAACACTATTAACATTTATATACATTTTCAAATAATGAGTACATATGCTATATATACACATATATATATGCACATATATAATCTTTTCTTTTTTTTAATTAACATTATATCAAATAATTTAACCATACAACATTCCATTATTTAAGCATTCTAATTTACTTAATTATAATGTTTGTTCACTCTTTTGATTAAACCTTAACACCCCAATGTACATTTTATATATAAATATTTGTTTGTATTTTACAATATGTCCCAGGAATCCTCTTTAAAATGGAGTTACTCACTCCAAAAGTGTGAAGATTTAAAAACTTGATACATATTACAGAATTGCTTTACTAGCAGTTTTGTACAATAGCTAAACTGGTAGGCTAATTACTTTAAAAAACAGCATCCCTGCCTCAGAGAACAAAAATATTCAAATCACTGGACTCAGGAGACCTATATTTAATAGAGCAACCATGAATAACCCTAACAGTTCATGCAGTTTGCATGTTGAAGGTATACTTTGCAGGAAAAACATATTAATATATGCTTTGAACAGGATATTTTCTGTCCTTTCTGTGGGGTATGACGTGTGTGTGCAGAACACACTGGCTTTACCTGGAAGCAGCCCTGCTGACCACACTCATCGTCAATTGACATGCTCTCCAGATAATTAAACAAGTTCTTCAACACTAGCAAAGGATGATTTGATCTTATTTTCACCCACTTAAGCCATCTAGCTTTTACTTAGATCTTATTACTTAGATCTTATCTTCACCCACTTAAACAATCTAGCTTTTACTTAGATCTCAACACAGAACAGCTATGTCATAGGTACCTATCAGAATCGCCTAACATACCTACTGCTGGAAAAAATGCTGGGTCTGCTATCTCTTAAGCTTGTAAAGGCCCAACAGCCAACAGAGTGAACTACTATTTATCAAATGCGCTCCATAAATCTATGAAGCAAATTTTCAGGTACTTCAAAGTTCTATGAAAGTTTTGTTTTCTTGCTTTCGTTTTAATAATAATCCTTCAAAACACCAGTTTCCTCAGGTAAAAAGACACCGTCCTGTCTTGCAGTGATAAATTGCCACTAAACAATATTTCTCATGGAATAAACATTAGATTCTTAAGAAAGTGTTCTCCAAACTAATAAGTTTAGACATTTGTGAGGAAGCTTTGGCTATATTCCAGGGAAATCATGAGAACAAGGAGAAGGGGAAGAACACCTTTCACTTCCTTCTCACTGTTAGGATTTTCATAATTACTTTACATAATTACTTGATGTACCATATGCATTTAGACTTCTTATTCTTTTTTCTTGTATTATTCTAGCTAATTATTTTGAACATTCAGTATGAAGTCCTTTATCCTTTTTGCCAAATGTTTATATAATTATGGCTTGTAGACTTTCGTGACCCACGTAAAAATTAAAATACCCCCCTAGCATATAAATTTAAATAATGTGAAACCTTCAGTAGGCTGTTCTGCCCTGACTTTAGAACATATTTGATGCTAACAATTTATTGTTCATGATATTTGACCTACAAATTAAGAAACACAGAAACATCTCCAAAAGATAAGTGTCTAAACTTTTCTTCCTTGTACAGATATGGAAGAAGCAGATTCTATCAGCTTTATGACAGGAGAGTCAAAATCTTAATGCTGAAAAATTAAAGACCAGCCTGAATCTTCCTGTGTTTTTCTTTTTTTCCCTATGGATTCTCATAGGATAAGAAAAACTCTAGTCTACTCTAATTGGGCTATACTTTTGTTCTTTTCAAATCGAATCTGGAACTTTCAAGAGCTCATGATGGGTAGGATAAGGATCATAATGTATACTAGATATTCACTCTTTTTTACTCTTCCATTCCTAGTTTTGATTCAGGAAGAATAATAATTCACAAATAAGCCAACACTTAGGAATATGGCTGTGCTCATGTAGTATACCCAGAGATTTAGATTCAAACAGTTGGATTTGAGTCCCTGGCCTCAGTGAGTTCTTATTTTAAAGCTCCTCGGGAAATTCTAATGTATTGCCCCATTTGAGAGCCATGGAGTTTATCCATTAGACAGTGAGAAATCTGCCCTCAAACAGTTCACAGTCTAGTAAAAATAACAGAAGCTTCCCAGTTTCTACTGTGAAATTTCTCCAGCTACTACCACCAATTTTTATTGACATAGCTAGCATTTGTAATGTTTTAGTAATTGTCATGCACATAAACTTTAGTGGTAAAATATTACCTCCATTTTTCAAAAGATCTGAGTGGACTCTTTGTCATTCTGGATGACTAGCATCTAATCCTTTATATTTGGAGAAAATCTTATGATAAGTACAAGGTAGGATGTCCTAGCAGCCTTTTGGGAAACAGTTATTCTCTCTCTCAGTACCATGATATCTGGAGTGTCAATTTATCAGATGCTTCCACCCAGAATTTTTAGGTATTGGCATCAAAGAATGGGGTCTATTGGAGATTAAGCAATGCTACAGTAGAGCCCATAGTCCATCAGAACAACAAATGTTTAATAGCAGTGAGACTAGGTAACGTCCTGTGCAAACCACTCCTTTGCCTTGCCTTCTCTGATTTTTGCCAAGCCTTTGTCCTTCACCTTTCTGCTAATTCTATGAACTATTCAATTCACATTTTCCAATTCCTTTTGTGCTTAAATTCAACTGAAGTGGGTTTCTATTATTCATTACAATAAACTCTGACTGGTATACAAAGCACACAGTGGAGAGTTAAAGGTCTCGAAATCACCTATCTACCCTGTTTCCCCAAAAATAAGACAGTGTCTTATATTAATTTTTGCTCCCAAAGATGCACTAAATCTTATTTTCAGGGAATGTCTTATTTTTCCACAAAGAATACAGTACACATTTATTGTTTGCCATGTCCCCTCCGCTTTGATCCTCCTGTTCTTCTACACACATCTGCGAAAGTCTCCTCCTCTCTCCTCCCCCATGCTTACTGCTCACTCGGACCTTGGCTCCGCCTCCACAGAGCAGTGACGTCAGGACCCCAGGTAATGTCTGGTTGCTAGATGCCAGTGGGGCAGTCCTAGCAACCAGTTTACAGTAAATTAATTTTCATTCTGAGACAGAGCCTGGGGGGCCTTATTTTCGGGGGATGCCTTATATTTCACCCAGAAGGAAACCTGTAAGTAGGTCTTATTTTTGGAGGATGTCTTATTTTCGGGGAAACACATAGTAAGTGACAGAGAATGAATTCATACCAGATTCTGTCTAATTCCTATAAGAACCCATGATCAGGGCCTAACTTGCCTTCAGCTGAGAAAGCTAAGGCAACATTCTTACAAACATCAGGCCTCCCATCTGAGTTACTGCATGCTCTGTATATAAATAAGCTTTTTGCCATACATTCAGTATGTTACTGTTTGGGGCATTAGGGGCTTGCCCAGATTAAGACACAAGATTTCAGTCTCTAGCAGATGTCACAAAATTGTACAAAGTCCACGTGGCAGAGCAATGTCAAAACTGTCCGCCATTCAGATGCTGCTTCTGACAAGTACACACACAGACAGTTTCCTCCTTGATGCCCTTTTTAATATCTATTGTCATTAGCGCTAGAAATCTGTTTCATCTGCTTGTGCTATGAGGGAATATCTAGCAGGTGTTGGGAGAATGATAAGAATGTGCTTCCACTTTAATGCAACCCTTCCATTACTCTTTCAGTTACTAACATCAATCATGCTTGAAGACCATTATTAAGTCATGCTGCAATCGTCACCTTCCCAGATTAAAGAATCCATTTCTTATAACCTTTTTCTCAAAGGGATGACCTCATGGGCCTTTCATTATTTTCACTGCTCTTTTCTGAGTGCTCTTCCACAGCCATTAAGTTTTGTGTGAATAGAAATGATGAATAATGTGTATTAGACCTTTAATGAAGCTGTCTTTGTGGGCATGCCCTATGAGCTTTTTGAATCAGGACAGAATTCACCTGTGGGTCATTCACATTATAGGAGCATAATTTAATATTTTATACCATCTGATTCTTATTTAAACATCATTCACTGAGCACTTACTATGTGCTACACAGTATTCAAGGAAACTTTTCACATGTCATCTCATTGAATAGTTAAAATGGCCTTTGTAGGAAGGCATTGTAAATTCCTGTTTTTATTAAGTAATAAACTGAGGTTAAATGGGGGTTGTTTTGCTTAAATGACTTATGATTTGGTCATAGCTATTTAAATATAGTAATGAGCCAGAAATGAAGCTATGAAAATGAGGTAAAATCAAAATAGTAAAAACCAGGTCAACAATATTTCCTCAACCATTTAGACCACCATACTTGGTTTAGGAGGTAAATATTCAGGAAAAATGTTACATGAAGACTTCAGAGGAGAACACAAGTCCACAGCCTTATAACTTGCCTGAGCTTCTTCTTTGCGGGGGGGGGGGGGGGGGGGGGGGGGGGGGGGGGGGGGGGGGGGGGGGGGGGGGGGGGGGGGGGGGGGGGGGGGGGGGGGGGGGGGGGGGG